>KZ653727.1:40288-55325 GCA_001010745.2 Gerris buenoi | reverse complement strand
GGCTTCTATGATTTTTTGTGCTGGGTTGTTTTTTTTATTAAATTTATTATTTTGTGTGCTAACTTTTGGCGCATGTTGGTTTGTTTCTCCAAAATGTTGGTTAGAACCAACGTTAATAAATATTTACTGGAACAGCCCCACGCCGTTCCAACTTTTTGACTATTTTTATCGAGGTATATTTTTATTTCTTAAGTTGATCGTTTCTTTGCGTACTATATCGCGAGGAAGCTATGTGCCACACTAATTGGCAGAGTATTTTTATTGTGATGGCGTGAAAAATCTAGTTCCTGAGAAGCGGTTGGAGCATATTAAGCTTTAGCTTTAAACGCGGCCGGGTTTGATTCCCCGCCGAGGGGAAGTAACTTTTATGGTACATTTTGATAAAATGTTCAATAATAATTAAATTTACCTACAAAACTGATAAATGAAAAACAGTGGGTTAAGTATTTATTACGTATATGAGAAAGTTTGTCGGAATGGTCTTTGCTGTATTTTTCTTAAATAGACTGTCTTATTATTTTTTAATAAAATAAAAGAGAATAAATAGATATCAGATTGAATTTTTGGTTATTCAGATATTAGTGGATCTACGCATTAGAAACACAATTTGATATTTTCTGACCAGGTGCCTGTTTAATTGTTCTTTTTCAACACTGTACCTTGTGCAGTGCAATTAATTATAATTGAAAAGATTGGAGTAACATAAAAATCGTTTGTTTTAATAGTAATACTAGCCCATAATAGCAAAGTTTCTATGATAAATCCTTCATATTTAACCACTTCGATTGTGAAAGTCATCATCAAATTATATTGTTGATTATAAGTTGTGTGATAAATTAATTGAATTTGAATATAGTGGTATCAATTTTCAATAATATTTTAATAATATTTTTTTACCTATTTAAATAATTTTTAAAATTTATTAATTAATAAAATGAGATAATTTTGATTAATTTAATTTGATAAAATGTTATTATATTGATAGAGTCTGTGCCAAGTTTAAATTTGATTGGGTGACTAGAATAGTGTTTAATTTGCCCTCCAAAGAAGTTGAAGGACTACAAAGATACCGTCAAAAAAAAAAAAATTTTAATATTATTGGTTAAATAGATTAAAGGTTTGTATTTCTTTCCCAGTAGATTTGTTCTTTTGGCTTTGACCCAGTTACAAAGATGAGATGATAACATCGTCTTGCATTGAAACGAGTTTATCCCAAAGCTAGCTTCTTATCTAAGTTTTTCCTCACTATCTTGTATCTTCCCTCGTAGACTTTCCCTTTTTTTTCCCCCTTTTATTCTGTTGTAATACCTTGAAGAAAATGAAAGAAAATTTTGTTTAATAAAAATTTAGATTGATGAGCCAAGAGACGATTATGGTCCGGACTAATCCGGTAATTTAGACTGTGTCTCTTTTGATAGCTCTTATCTTATACCTTTCGTCAGTAAAAGCTATTTTTGCTATTTTCTCTATTTCAGTTTACTTTTAGAGCAATTTACTTACCAAGGATTCCATTCCCTTAGATTAAATAATTAAAATTATGTCTGTCTGTGTCTAAAACGTTCGACGATAATTTGAGAAAAAGTTGACCGATTTTGATGAAATTTGGTACACATGTTCATTTTACCAATGCTCAGAACGAGTTCATTGGACAACTTTGTCTGCCTAAGCGTTCGCGCGCAAAGCTCGCATAAACGTGCGCTTCAAAATTAAAGTTGGAATTTTAGGAAGGGAAAAAATTCTTTTATTTATTCGATGAGACGAACATTTTTTTCAAATAAAATTTTGTAGTAAAACCAAAAGCGACACCGCTATGAATTTATACAGATCGTTAAAATTAAATCTTCAAAACTATTAAAGTGGACCTAAACATTTAAAGTAGAGAAAACAACGTTATTGCCGATATATTACGTTCTAACGCCACGATTTTTTAATAAAACTTCATATACATCGTCAAAAGTAAAATTTAAACAGGCATGCCAAATTTCAACTTGATACAAGCAGAAGTTTTTGAGGAGTGAAGTCATACATTTTATAATATTTTAAATGGAGTAGACCGGGGCGTAAATGGGTTAAGGATTCACTCTACTACAACCATCCTCTTTAACTATCAACTAATCATATTAACTTTTTTATTCTCAATATAAAATAAATATTTATTGCAAGATGCTCCCTTTAAGGATAAAGAAGCTCTTCTTTTAATTTTGCCTTAACTCCGCTAAGTACACATAGTTAGTTCCTTTTAATTTTGTTTCTTAATAACTCTGTTATTTATAACTAGTTAGCATCGTATACTTAGCAGTGCGATTTTGCAATTTAAATTTAATGAAAACCTAACGTGTCCTGCGACACCACACGTATATTTTTATTTATTCTGGGAGGCTTTTAAACCCGAAGACGCAGACCTCTTAAAAGGGATCATTGAACAAATCCAAGTAAGAAGAGCCCTTCTTACTCTTCTTCTTAGTCGGTAAACTATTGTGTCACATCTCGATTTTTTATCAAACCAAGGGTGTCGACTATGGCTGACGCTGACACCTGGAAGCGAAAGGGGAAGACGCCCTGAGTAAAAATATATATTTGGTTTGTTTTTTTATACCAATTCATCTTTGAACCATGCGGCATTCAACATTTTGTTTCTTGTGACCCTTCCTCATTTTTTTTTTTTTTTTTAAATGTTTTTAAATCACATTTTTCATTTGAACATCAAAATGTCCAGTCATGCACCATGACTTAATGAGCGAATTTTCAAAGAAATCTGCGTATTATTGGCTTATGATAATATAGGAAAATTTGGATGGGTAAAAAAAAAAAATGTTTGGGTACACACGGGTACGGGTACAAAAATCAAAATAGTATTTACCCTTCAAGATGCGCACATTGTTGGAAAGCTCTTTAGGAGTACAGTAATTATTGTTATGTACACTTTTATCATATTTTCATATAAAAGGGGGGTAAAATAGAAAAAACACGGTTTTATGCTATTTTTGACCCTAAAATGTAAAAATTTGACCCCTAAATGAACTCCAAAAATTCTGGCCAACGAACTCACCCATTCTTCTGATATTATTGACATTTTAANAAAAAAAAAAAAATCTTGTTATTGACATACATACCTGTTTTAGGCTGGCTTCCGCTACAGGTACGGTGATTAGTGTGTCTATTTGGCATCATACTTTGTCTCACGTTCATCTCTGGCCTTATCAGAATTATATATAGCTGTAACAAAAAAATAATCGAAATGATAAGATAAGACTAGAATTAATAGACTTAATAACAATTAAAGTGTGGTCATATAAAATTATATGCAGGCTAGAAAAAACTGTGTGAATCCATATAAAATCTATGAGCTGATAAAATAATGCTCCTTGTCCGCTTAAAGTTATGTTGCTCACTTGCTTAAAATTATATTTTAAAATCATTTAGTAGAGGTTATTATCAAATCGCAATAATATTTTAGTGTACGATGAATTCTAATTTTTTCTCAATATGATCGTATAATATTAAAAAAAAGTTCTAAAATACTTAAACGAAACTTTTCCTATAAAATGAAATGCGTAACTATTTATAATGGTGATGAATCTAACTTTCTATATTAATAAAAAAGTTTGAGTAAGAAAGAGAATGGTAGACTAATCTTTAGGAGTAGTAAGAGTTGGAGATATCCTCCCCTTTATTTGTTGGAAAGGGATTGAGATGTCTTAAGTTTTTTGGGGCATATATTTTTTAAAAACAAAGATTTCACCTAAAAAAAAATCCCGTCAAATACTTCCCATAAAAAATTTCAAAAAAAACTTATAAATTAGTAGAATGTTCCTTGTAGTTTTCAATTCTTTAGTAATTGGGTCAATTACTTTGACTAAATTACTATAAAGACAAAGGGATGTTTAGTCCAAAGTACTTTGCGATAAAGGAACACATTTTTTTAGTAAGAGGAGTAACAGTATAAAGATGAACAGTCCCTACACCTTCTTTAGATTGTTCTCCCCTCTGATTTTTATTATAAGGGGAGTAATAATCTAAAGAAGTGCCCATTTATTTTAACTATTACACTCTCTATGACATCTATCTATTGAGACTAAGTTCTTTAGCATTATTTTAAAGGTATAAGTAAAAACCTATTTTGATTTTTTCTGTGCCACATTATGCAGCAGTACAGATTTAAAGAGAAGCATTTTATCTCATTTTACCAAATTATAAGTAAGGAATAAAAGTCTGAAATAAAATTATGTATTTTTTGGAAATTCGAATTCTTGAANGAAAGGTATTGAAGAGTAGATGATAAAAATATATAACACTTGTGGGTAATATTTCATTTTCCCCGCCATTTTGTCAAAAAATTAATAATCCCCCCCCCTCCTCCCCCTTCTAATTTTGAAGTGGGGTATCAAATGAAAGGTATTGATGAGTAGATTACAAATATATATACCACTTAGGGTTAGTGTTTCAATTTAGGCGCCATTTTGTCAAAAAACATCTACATCTTTGTGTCCCCCCCCCTCCTTCCACTTACTAATTTTGTTCACAATACCAACGAAACCCTTTTTACGTGAGACTTCACGCCTTAACAATTTATTTGAGGTTACATAACTTGATAAAGAACTGAGCTTAAACCTGTCGGACGGCGGGAAAAACTTCCTTATTTACGAACGTTTCGATCAATATTATTATTATTGCCCATCCATAAGGCGGAATTTTTAGTAAACTTCGCTGAAAGTAAAAAAGAAACATGTTTCTTGTTGCTATTGTTGACTTTTAGGTGAGTATACTAGACCAATATTGCTTTTAATATGAAATAACTATTCCACATCTATAGCATTGATCTATTGATAAATATTATATATTATTATACAAGTAAAAAGTTTAATTACTCTTGTTACATAACTTCTTATCACAATGTAATTCAATATTGGCTAATCCTCCTAACATTGCTTAGTGATTTCTTAGATTTTACTAAATTTAATATATCAAATTAAGTGTAGTAACAACACTGCACTGATTTTCAACTAAAAAAATTCAATTAAAACCAAAATTAATGTAACAATTCCTTACGTCGTTAAGTGGAACATTATCCGAGGTTAGCGAGAGTTCATAGAAGTACAATTATTATTTTTGAATAATTATATTTTATTTAAAAAATTGATAATCACAAAAAAGTAAGAGCTGTCTTAATTCTAACTTCCATGCTATGANTGGAGAGGAAAGTTGTAACAAAAGCTTGTATAGGGGGGTTGTTTTGTTTAGGGAAAGTTATTTCGTTGGAGCTACCCCTTGCTTCAAAACTTGCCTTTATTTGCATTCACTCTCTTCTAAAACTTATAAAAGTTTTACGTGACAAAACACTTTGCTTGTGTTATACATAGGTATATGAAAATATCAGGAAAGTATATAAAAAAAAAAAATCTTGTTATTGACATACATACCTGTTTTAGGCTGGCTTCCGCTACAGGTACGGTGATTAGTGTGTCTATTTGGCATCATACTTTGTCTCACGTTCATCTCTGGCCTTATCAGAATTATATATAGCTGTAACAAAAAAATAATCGAAATGATAAGATAAGACTAGAATTAATAGACTTAATAACAATTAAAGTGTGGTCATATAAAATTATATGCAGGCTAGAAAAAACTGTGTGAATCCATATAAAATCTATGAGCTGATAAAATAATGCTCCTTGTCCGCTTAAAGTTATGTTGCTCACTTGCTTAAAATTATATTTTAAAATCATTTAGTAGAGGTTATTATCAAATCGCAATAATATTTTAGTGTACGATGAATTCTAATTTTTTCTCTCAATATGATCGTATTATATTAAAAAAAAGTTCTAAAATACTTAAACGAAACTTTTCCTATAAAATGAAATGCGTAACTATTTATAATGGTGATGAATCTAACTTTCTATATTAATAAAAAAGTTTGAGTAAGAAAGAGAATGGTAGACTAATCTTTAGGAGTAGTAGGAGTTGGAGATATCCTCCCCTTTATTTGTTAGAAAGGGATTGAGATGTCTTAAGTTTTTTGGGGCATATATTTTTTAAAAACAAAGATTTCACCTAAAAAAAAATCCCGTCAAATACTTCTATTCTGGCAAGCTACTAAAAGGGTTTCTTTGGTCATAAAAATTCATATTTTCTACATTATAATTTTTATGTTTTTACTAAAATATGGTATAAAAGGTTGCACTTTGGGGGAGCAAGGTGTGCATATTACTCTTTTGTATCTTAAGTATGCACTTATTTGGATACATATTTGTGATCTAAATTTTACAAGTAGATGATACCAAACTCAGAAAATTATAAGAGTTGAGATTAGTTCGTAATTGATCGCTGAGCGAAGAAATTTAGAGCTGTGAAGTTCACAACATTTTTCCTGCTTTCCTGTTTTAGGGAAAAATCTTTAAGTAGTATAATAAAATTTCAAATCTCTAGTTAAAATAGATCAGGAGATATGATCCAAGATGCAACGGACGGACCTCAAAAAACCCCTAAAAATGAGATTTACCGTGTACTCTAACGGGGACAATTAGTTTTATATTTGAATGGAAAACCGCCGAAAAAGCCAATTCGAAAACATTTCCTTGTACCTAAATCTAATAAAACAATAAAATCGATCCGAGATAACTCAGACAAACTTTCTCATATAAGAGATCATAATTACTTAGCCTAGTGTTTTCCATATATTAGTTATCGTAAGTACATTTAATTACAATCATTTCATCAAAATTTAACATAAAAATAACTTCTCCTGGGTGGGGAATCGAACCCGGCCTTTCTCTGTCTGCATTTTAAGCTATTTTCTCAGGAACTAGATTATTTCCGGGGAAACGGCTTATATAATTAGATTCGTATTTAAATAGACTACATTTTAGAATTTTTAATGAAAATCGTCACGTTTTTTCAGAGTTTTTGGGGGTAGCGTCCCTAAATTTTAAGTTAAAATTAATTTCTCGATTTCGCCTCTGGGTATGATTTTTCTGAACATGTTTGCCAGATTTTGCTTAAATCGGCTTAGTAGTACAGGCTCCGGCTGTCTGCACAGACAGCCGGAAAAAAAAAAATGTAAACACTTTTTTGGACGCTGTGGACCCCAAAACGTGTAAATCCATCAAAATCTAATAATCGAATTTTCTCGCTTTCACAGTACTTTCTCTTTATATGAGAAAGTAAAAAGAAAAAAAATTGACGACATACAATATNGAAAGTTGTAACAAAAGCTTGTATAGGGGGGTTGTTTTGCTTAGGGAAAGTTATTTCGTTGGAGCTACCCCTTGCTTCAAAACTTGCCTTTATTTGCATTCACTCTCTTCTAAAACTTATAAAAGTTTTACGTGACAAAACACTTTGCTTGTGTTATACATAGGTATATGAAAATATCAGGAAAGTATATAAAAAAAAAAAATCTTGTTATTGACATACATACCTGTTTTAGGCTGGCTTCCGCTACAGGTACGGTGATTAGTGTGTCTATTTGGCATCATACTTTGTCTCACGTTCATCTCTGGCCTTATCAGAATTATATATAGCTGTAACAAAAAAATAATCGAAATGATAAGATAAGACTAGAATTAATAGACTTAATAACAATTAAAGTGTGGTCATATAAAATTATATGCAGGCTAGAAAAAACTGTGTGAATCCATATAAAATCTATGAGCTGATAAAATAATGCTCCTTGTCCGCTTAAATTTATGTTGCTCACTTGCTTAAAATTATATTTTAAAATCATTTAGTAGAGGTTATTATCAAATCGCAATAATATTTTAGTGTACGATGAATTCTAATTTTTTCTCAATATGATCGTATAATATTAAAAAAAAGTTCTAAAATACTTAAACGAAACTTTTCCTATAAAATGAAATGCGTAACTATTTATAATGGTGATGAATCTAACTTTCTATATTAATAAAAAAGTTTGAGTAAGAAAGAGAATGGTAGACTAATCTTTAGGAGTAGTAGGAGTTGGAGATATCCTCCCCTTTATTTGTTAGAAAGGGATTGAGATGTCTTAAGTTTTTTGGGGCATATATTTTTTAAAAACAAAGATTTCACCTAAAAAAAAATCCCGTCAAATACTTCTATTCTGGCAAGCTACTAAAAGGGTTTCTTTGGTCATAAAAATTCATATTTTCTACATTATAATTTTTATGTTTTTACTAAAATATGGTATAAAAGGTTGCACTTTGGGGGAGCAAGGTGTGCATATTACTCTTTTGTATCTTAAGTATGCACTTATTTGGATACATATTTGTGATCTAAATTTTACAAGTAGATGATACCAAACTCAGAAAATTATAAGAGTTGAGATTAGTTCGTAATTGATCGCTGAGCGAAGAAATTTAGAGCTGTGAAGTTCACAACATTTTTCCTGCTTTCCTGTTTTAGGGAAAAATCTTTAAGTAGTATAATAAAATTTCAAATCTCTAGTTAAAATAGATCAGGAGATATGATCCAAGATGCAACGGACGGACCTCAAAAAACCTCTAAAAATGAGATTTACCGTGTACTCTAACGGGGACAATTAGTTTTATATTTGAATGGAAAACCGCCGAAAAAGCCAATTCGAAAACATTTCCTTGTACCTAAATCTAATAAAACAATAAAATCGATCCGAGATAACTCAGACAAACTTTTTTATATTGTTAAAAACTAAATTCATATTATCTCATTTAATTGGTATTTCTAAAAAAAAAGTTCAAAAAGGCATTCAACCGATGGTTTTTTTAATAGAATAATGAAAAACCGGAAAGCCTCTCCATAGAATATTTTATTTCAAATAACTAGTTTTTTCAGTCTCTTGGCTATGGTAAAAAGGTTAAGGAAAAAACCCGACGTTGAGTCACATAAAAGACAAAAAAGGACTCATTTTTTGAGTCCGTTTTTCATTCGATCAATCTCTCATTCGGGGTCCGGTTTTTGTCTTTCATGTGACTCAACACTGATGACGGCCGAGAGGACGAGAACTATAGTTATGTGAAATAAAATATGGGCTTTCCGGTGTTTCATTATTCTATTTATATCTACTCAATTTGCGCACTTAATCTTCGGTGGTTGTTAACTTTTCTTTTTCGAATTTCAACAAAATCAGAGTTATTCTTATCAATATCCCGGAGACTAGATTTTTCCAGGGAAAATGGCTTACACCGTTAAATTCGTAATTAAATGGAGTGTATTTTAGACTTTATTGAATATAACGGTAACTTATTGAAGGTAACGGAAGCTATGTAATCGTTTTGAAGAACGAAAGTAATTACTTTCTCCGATTCCAAAAATTCCAAGACAGAAATCCGTTTCAGACATCAGGGAACATTTAATTTTTGCGAACCAACATACATGTATATAAAAAAACTACTTGGCCGAGTTTAATGAAATTTGGATTGCATAACTAGCCACATTAGTGGTCCCATATAAATTTCAACCTTCAGCACCAATCTCATCTTCCACATGCTCACAGACATACATTAATTTTAACCTGTATGTTTATATGTACTCATCTGAATAATTTGTCGAAAGTCGCCTATGAAAAATAATTTATAATGGAAATTTACTTTGAATTTGTTAAAGGTTGTAGGAGGTGATTAGAAGATGGTTTGAGCCATGATTGCCAAAAAAAAATAAAAAATAAAAAAATCGAATTAGGATTTTTTTTTGGAAAAAAGTTTTTTTTTTAAATTAAACATGTTGGAAGTTATGTGCCCTACTAATTGGAAGACTATTTAAACATTATTTCGTTTGTATGTTACTTATGAGCTCGTCGATGAATAATGCCGTTCAATGAAATTAGCGTAATTGATTTATAAAATTGAATGTGATATTAGTGTGATCATATATTGTCTATATTAATTTTTTATTACTGTCTATTAATTATTTTAAATTTTTGCTTATTTTCCAGACGATTTAGACCTGAGTTCAGTTAAATACACGGTACTTTGAGATACACTGTGGATATAAAGACATGGGAATCATATTCTTCAAGAGCTTAATGAAGAATTTCACGATACCTTGGACATTTTTAAGTACGAGGACTTCGATCATACCAGATTTGATGGTGAGTTTATTTACTTAATTATCTTTTTTTTCTAATATTTTATACAGGATGGGGGAATTTAGAAACGATTGTACAATATTATTAAAAACTTGAATTGCTTCCAGTCAGCAGAAGTTTCGTATTGCCTTATAAAATCACTAATATTAAATTTAGAACTAATTACTTCCGAGCATACCCAAGGTAACGGAAACTATGTGATCGTTCTTCAGAACGAAAATATTAAATGTCTTCTATTCAAAACAGAAATACGTTTCAGATATCAGTTATACATTTTGGTTTTATNAAAAAATGTAAACACTTTTTTGGACGCTGTGGACCCCAAAACGTGTAAATCCATCAAAATCTAATAATCGAATTTTCTCGCTTTCACAGTACTTTCTCTTTATATGAGAAAGTAAAAAGAAAAAAAATTGACGACATACAATATCTCTAGGTAAGTTTATTAAAAAAATCTTGTTAACAGGCGATTGATTACATTCCGTTATTGTATTCAATCATTCGATTCCATTAAAATAGGTAAAATACATTTAATTTGTTAAAAATATAGAATTGAGCCAGTACAGAATCCAAGATGCAAGGGCAAATTAATGACAGTTTAAAAAAAAAAAAAAAAAAAAAACTTTTTTTGGACTTAAATGTGTAAATATATAAATATTTAATGATTTAAACAATCGCACCACCATATTAAAAAGTACAACTGAATAATGAAATAAGCATTTCGAATAAAGATTAATTTTCACAAGAAGTTCTATCAGTTGTCAGTAAGTTACTCTATTCTCTTTAATATGATGTTTTAAGAACAAAATAATCGTATTATTGTAAGAACTAATTCGATGTTAACAATAAATTAATTGTATTATATTGTAAGAACAAATACGATATTTTAACAACAAAGTAATTGTAAGAATTAATATATTTTAGCAACAGCTTAATTTTATTATATTGAAGAAAAAATACGATATTTTAAACAACAAATTGTATTATTTAAAAATAATTGTATTATATTGTAAGAACTAATTCGATAATTTAAATTACCATAGTTTCAACTCTACAAGATGAGGATATTCAATTTTTAATCATGTTATTTGCATCTTTCCATTTTAATTTTTGTTATAAGAAAGATCTAACTAAAAGTTAAGTATTTCAAGACGAAAAGCATAATTATTATAATTCTATTAAGTCTGGTTGTTGCGTTTACTACTAAGTACGTTTTACTAAATATGTATATATTTAATTATAAAGCTAAGTTTTTGCCAGCTGGCTATAAGCCGAGTCTAGTTAAGTGGGTAAGGACCCACTTGACAATGATTAGTAGTTAAGTCTGGAGCAGACGTTTGCCTGCTTTAGGCATAAAATGAGATATATACTTAGGAGACCCTTTAAAAATGCTAGTCATTCAGTAAAACATTACATTATTATTTGTGTTGAAACTAAGTACTTACATGAACATAATTCCTAGCTTAAGTTAAGCGATATTGTTAATAATTTTTACAGCAGAAAAAAAAAATTAATAACTATTACATAGTTGTCTGAAACTTTAATCCTACAAAATATATAATATAATTAATATATATTATTTAAATTTACGTAAAAAGGCTTTAATAGACGACAGACAACTTGCACACATTATTTAAAATTGGTCCGAGACAACTCAGACAAACTTTCTCATATAAGAGATCATAATTATAACTTTCTATATTAATAAAAAAGTTTGAGTAAGAAAGAGAATGGTAGACTAATCTTTAGGAGTAGTAGGAGTTGGAGATATCCTCCCCTTTATTTGTTAGAAAGGGATTGAGATGTCTTAAGTTTTTTGGGGCATATATTTTTTAAAAACAAAGATTTCACCTAAAAAAAAATCCCGTCAAATACTTCTATTCTGGCAAGCTACTAAAAGGGTTTCTTTGGTCATAAAAATTCATATTTTCTACATTATAATTTTTATGTTTTTACTAAAATATGGTATAAAAGGTTGCACTTTGGGGGAGCAAGGTGTGCATATTACTNATCGTTTTGAAGAACGAAAGTAATTACTTTCTCCGATTCCAAAAATTCCAAGACAGAAATCCGTTTCAGACATCAGGGAACATTTAATTTTTGCGAACCAACATACATGTATATAAAAAAACTACTTGGCCGAGTTTAATGAAATTTGGATTGCATAACTAGCCACATTAGTGGTCCCATATAAATTTCAACCTTCAGCACCAATCTCATCTTCCACATGCTCACAGACATACATTAATTTTAACCTGTATGTTTATATGTACTCATCTGAATAATTTGTCGAAAGTCGCCTATGAAAAATAATTTATAATGGAAATTTACTTTGAATTTGTTAAAGGTTGTAGGAGGTGATTAGAAGATGGTTTGAGCCATGATTGCCAAAAAAAAATAAAAAATAAAAAAATCGAATTAGGATTTTTTTTTGGAAAAAAGTTTTTTTTTTAAATTAAACATGTTGGAAGTTATGTGCCCTACTAATTGGAAGACTATTTAAACATTATTTCGTTTGTATGTTACTTATGAGCTCGTCGATGAATAATGCCGTTCAATGAAATTAGCGTAATTGATTTATAAAATTGAATGTGATATTAGTGTGATCATATATTGTCTATATTAATTTTTTATTACTGTCTATTAATTATTTTAAATTTTTGCTTATTTTCCAGACGATTTAGACCTGAGTTCAGTTAAATACACGGTACTTTGAGATACACTGTGGATATAAAGACATGGGAATCATATTCTTCAAGAGCTTAATGAAGAATTTCACGATACCTTGGACATTTTTAAGTACGAGGACTTCGATGATGGTGAGTTTATTTACTTAATTATCTTTTTTTTCTAATATTTTATACAGGATGGGGGAATTTAGAAACGATTGTACAATATTATTAAAAACTTGAATTGCTTCCAGTCAGCAGAAGTTTCGTATTGCCTTATAAAATCACTAATATTAAATTTAGAACTAATTACTTCCGAGCATACCCAAGGTAACGGAAACTATGTGATCGTTCTTCAGAACGAAAATATTAAATGTCTCCTATTCAAAACAGAAATACGTTTCAGATATCAGTTATACATTTTGGTTTTATGCCTGTAAGTATGTCACTCAATTTTTGCGACCAATATATATATTAAAATTTTCTAGTCTGATTTTAATGAAATTTATAGGGTAGGTCATAATTAACCTATTGTTTGTCCCATATAAGTTTTAACCTTATGCGCCCATTGGTTTCTCTTCCACCTGCGCACAGGCATACATTTATTTGCACTTATATCTTTAAAAGTAATCTGATTTTTATTAAATTTAAATGGTTTGTCGAAATTAACCAGTAGATAGTCCCATTTAATTTCAACCGCCTGCGCTCTTTAAATTTGGCTGAATTGATAATTATAATTAATCAATAAGATCATTTTAATTAATTCATGTGAAAAACCGGAACAATTTTGAAAGATTTGAAAAACAAGGGAAATATAATAAATTTGACAATATTAGAAGTAGAAGTGTAAAGTTATTAAAGTATATGAAGTAGGAAGCGAGGAAGTTATGTGCCACACTATTTGGAACTATATTTAAATCATAATATACCTAAAAAATGATGTAATTAATATGCCAAGAAATTCTCTAAGAAAACCATTTTTATTGCAAAAGCAAGTTATGATTTGGCTTAGTTTATGATAAAGATACGTGACAACGTTCGAGCAACATCATGGAAACTAAATAAATTTAAAAAAAAATTGAGTGCAACCTTAAAAGAGCGTTTACATAACTAGATCATTTCCATTCAGCCCTTAAAAGTCTTAAAGTTCCAATCAACTTTCGCAAAGAAAATTACTTATTTAAAAGGTGCTACATTCATATAAAAGGTAGGTACTTTTTTTCATCCACTTTCCTCTCCATTTTTAGGTAAAAGACTTTACCTTTCATAAATTAAAAAAAGGGAGAGTTTTACTCTGCTATGGTTAGTTCCACTTGGAATTTTTAAAAAGGATATTTTTACGATGGACCCTTTTTGCCCGAAACATTGTTGGCATATAACTCTAGCCTTTTCCCTCCAACAATTGAATCAGAATTAAGACTCAAACTTGCCCTTGTGGAACAGTTCACACTCATGTACTCGTATATTATAGGTATATACATACACACGCAAACACACACACACACACACACACACACACACACATTAAACAATCGCACCACCATATTAAAAAGTACAACTGAATAATGAAATAAGCATTTCGAATAAAGATTAATTTTCACAAGAAGTTCTATCAGTTGTCAGTAAGTTACTCTATTCTCTTTAATATGATGTTTTAAGAACAAAATAATCGTATTATTGTAAGAACTAATTCGATGTTAACAATAAATTAATTGTATTATATTGTAAGAACAAATACGATATTTTAACAACAAAGTAATTGTAAGAATTAATATATTTTAGCAACAGCTTAATTTTATTATATTGAAGAAAAAATACGATATTTTAAACAACAAATTGTATTATTTAAAAATAATTGTATTATATTGTAAGAACTAATTCGATAATTTAAATTACCATAGTTTCAACTCTACAAGATGAGGATATTCAATTTTTAATCATGTTATTTGCATCTTTCCATTTTAATTTTTGTTATAAGAAAGATCTAACTAAAAGTTAAGTATTTCAAGACGAAAAGCATAATTATTATAATTCTATTAAGTCTGGTTGTTGCGTTTACTACTAAGTACGTTTTACTAAATATGTATATATTTAATTATAAAGCTAAGTTTTTGCCAGCTGGCTATAAGCCGAGTCTAGTTAAGTGGGTAAGGACCCACTTGACAATGATTAGTAGTTAAGTCTGGAGCAGACGTTTGCCTGCTTTAGGCATAAAATGAGATATATACTTAGGAGACCCTTTAAAAATACTAGTCATTCAGTAAAACATTACATTATTATTTGTGTTGAAACTAAGTACTTACATGAACATAATTCCTAGCTTAAGTTA
>KZ653726.1:47977-59686 GCA_001010745.2 Gerris buenoi | reverse complement strand
AGATATGGAACAAAAAAAATGGTCAAAAACGGATTTCTGATATGGAACTTTTGAATTCAAAGATTTACATATTTTCGTTTTTCAGTACGATCAAAATGGTCCTATTTCCTTCAAGGAAGCAATAATAACTGTTATAAATAAAGCCCTAATAGAACCAGGCATTAGCTAATTTAACTAACTCCATCAAATCAATGTTTTTTCGTAGTTGACAAATAATAAGTAAATATTTAAATTACTCAAATTTGTGTTTTTAAATGCTTAATATTATAGTTTTGATCATTTAATTTAATTGCTTGGTAAAGGGAAGGGGCGAAAAAAATTTGTATAAATGATTTATCTGCTGCGAGCGTTCCTGGCTGTCAAAGAGCTTCGTTCACTTGGCACGACTTTTAAAAGTAATTTCGACAAATTATAACACCTTAGAGATCAAAGAAGGGCGTTTCCACGACCTCCAGCAAAAGGGGTGTAATTCACTTACTGACAATTTCGGCCGAAAAGTTTTCCTTGTGAAGAAAACTCCGCCGGTGACAGAATTAAACTTAAGAGAAAAGTCGTTTGAAGAAAAGGGTGTTTTTGAATTTGGCAACCGGCCTTTTTCCCAAGTTTAAAATTCGTTTTAAGATGCTCTCTTTTTCAGGGACTTTATAGCGAGGATTCTAAGCATTTCGGGGTGGAAACATACGTGGTTTGATCCTGCCGGAGCTAACAAGTTACAAGTACTTAGCGGAGTGCTTAAAACTCGCTTCTTACTCCGCCACTACTTATCCGGGCCCCTCTTTTTTCGGACTCGAACGCTTTTGAATGCTTAATGACGCCTAAGACTCGAGAGTTCCTCCCCTCACCTCTTCTTATCCGTGCCTTACTTTCTTACGCTGAAATTTGTGAAAGGTCTCGATAGTCGGGGGGAAAGAAAAGTGGGGGAGACTCGATGAAGATTATCGAGATGCTAACGAAGGCAACGAGCTTCTCCGGAAAACTTTGGCCCGACTTTCTTCCCCTCTAACAAGAACCCTTCGATTTAATATTGGCTGGAAACCAAGACCCCCTAATATTTTTTTTAAAGGATCTTTTACTCCGGGCATTATACTCGTAAAAATCCTATTTTCCGCTCCTCCGACGAGAAAGATCAAATTTCCAAAGTCCATTTATGATTTACGGCCGAAATTAAGAAATCGTTTAGGGAAAGATAGTTGCATCACATTCGCATCTACCGTGGAAACTAAACGGTTCTCATTTATCAACCATTAATGAGTCAACTTTTGAATTAAAGAACTTCTGGAAGACAATTAAACTGCAGAGGATTTAATTACCAATTAATATACGTATAAATGCTAATAATTAGTTAGTAATTTGAACAGCTAAGATGAACATTTACAAGCAGCAGTTGTTCTCGGTTTTAAGTTTCAATTTTTAAACTGTATTTATTTTTAATTCTTAATTATTATATTAACATAAGTTTTTTTTATATGTATTTTACTTTGATATTTATTTTACATTAGATAATTTTGATTTAGAAATTTTATGTAAGATAAATGTGTTTACTGGATATTTATGTAAAAAAAATAAAAAATCAGGCTTGATAATGTCCCAAAGCATAGGGACAAAATATCGCAAAAGCGTAGTTGTTTGTTATACCACTGAAGACCCAGAAAAGAAAACTTAATTAAAAATAAAAAGGGGACTGCAAAAAAATGAATAAAGTAAATTACTTATAAAGCATATGCATACCGCCGTGGCTGCCAATCAAACAATAGCTTCCGGACTCTGATATTAAATTTGGTTATTGGCCTAATCAGCGAATTACTGATCAGTCTGATAAGTCTGAAGTTGAACAGTCTGTAACAAACATTTTTTTTCAATCTTTTATTAAGCTTTCCAAAAAAAAAAAAAACAAATAATTAAATAATTAATCATCCTTTATTTTTATTATTTCTGTTATAATGTAGCAATTGATGCTGGTAGAAATTAGGGTTAGACTCAATTGAAGCGTTATTTTAAATTTATACAAGGATGTCAATAATATATTTTTTAATTCAATTTGTGAATGTTATCATGCGGTAAGATCCGCATTGGTTTTAATCCTAAGTCAACAGAGAGGGAGAATAGTATGGAAAGCGCTTTCAATGCGTATTCTGTGTTTCGTCCTCAAACCAGCCATTGTCCTACCGTCTTCCGATCCGACGAATCGGACTCAATCAACGTTCCAGATCGTTCTAATTTAGGTTTTAGAAAGCGGTCGTTGCTTTTATTGAAAAGTTTACCCGTGATCTTTGTGCGGAGGAAAAGGGGTGGTGATTCCTCAATATTTGCAGAGGTTCGAGTCCAAAACTTAATTCCGGTTTCGCCTCTGTCCGGTTAGTGGGGAATGTGAGGCCACAACGGTCAGATCGATGCCGTAACACAGATAACTAATTTGCGGGTTTGTCCGGTTTCCGTTGCTTCCAGGGGAGAGGGAGGCGAATGTTTACCGGATTGATTACCCCTCCCGATCCTGTCCTTCTGGTATCAAACCAACCCCCATTAAATCCTTGCCGAAACCTGCTCTCCTAAGCTTTTCACTCCGGTTTACATCTTCTCTTAATTTCCAAACCGCAACTCGTTTTAGGGAAGCGAGGAGATCCGGGTAATAAAAGACGTGTTTAGGATCTAGGTAGTTCGTATAAAGTGGTTCATTTGTATAAACCCTTCTAATGTCAGAGCTGTAGAGAATTCTTTACTTCCCAATGAGTACATCATGTACTCACTTTGTTTTTTAAAATGTTACCTTAACTACGAATATATCATATGTTATCGTGTCCTTCATTACTATCACAATTACCTTCTTGACCTAGATTAATATATCTGGAGTTAGGTTTTTGTTGGAATTAATTTAAGTCCACATAAGTAAACCTTCAATTAGATTAATGTATATTTTATATATGTATATTTTCAACACCATTAATCGTAAGTGTACCATAGATGTGTTAAGATTTTAAAAGTTGCTACGACTTGTTAACGAGTCGATTTTGTTGAAGAAGTTTGCATGTCAAAACTATAGAATCGTGTCTATGAAATTCCCTAGCGCGGGAATTGTTTGCCAGTTAGTCCAGACAACATGCAACTTATCTTTCACCTAATTTAACTTCTCATTTTCTTTTAAACACAATAAAGCTTAGAATGTTTTATTTAGGGCTTTTACTTTAAAATGTTGGGCTTATACTTGCATAGCTTTGGTAAAATACGACTTCCAACAACTATAAATAAATATTAGAGAAAAAATTGTTACATCTACCGTGATGTTTTATTGATTATTGCAATCAAATATAATGAAAAATCAAAAAAACTATAATTTTCTTACCATATTACTAATGCAAATTACAATCCACATTATTGTGTCAGTAGATGACGTAATTTCTACCTTACAATCTTTAATAATGATTCTGATTTTTGATTTCCCATTAGAATATAGTTGAAGGGAATAAAGCATGAAAGGCAAAATACTACTCCTTTTTTTTACCTGTTAACTTAATTATTATTATTTATTTATTTATTATAAATATTTCAAAGATATTATTAGGTTATTGTTATTTAATGTTACGTATAATATATTTGTGTTTGTTCTGTTTCAGGTATTTTGAATCCTTTTCTTTCTGTAGGCAACCTAAGTGTAAGTTATACGTTTTTTTTTGTTTTTTTTTTATTATTTTATTTTTTTATTTTTTCATTTATTTTGTTAAGCACTAAATGTTTTTGGCTTAGAGATTATCGTAAGAGTCGAGTTAAAAATTGAAAATTTGTAAGATTCTATTTTTATTCAAATCAGGTTTTATTCGAGATATCAAATTAATAAATGCAAGGTATGAGGTGGTATAGGTTTGTAGAAACTGAATTTCAAAGCAGTTATTCTCAACCGATTGAATGGCAATTTTGCATACACGTTAAGTTTGGATGGAAGTTTGAGGTTTGTTCCAATGACACTTCAAACTAGTTAGAAACTGTCCGACGTAAGCGCATCGGACCAAAATTGAACGCCTTTTGCTAATGCGCATGCGTCGGACAGTTTCAAACTAGTTTGAAGTTNGTTAAGGTTCTTGAACCCGAGAATACAATTTAATGAGCTTACGGAAAATATTAAACTGATAAAGCTAAAGAAAACTCGATTATTAAAGATTGAAAAAACCAACAAAAAACGTCTTCTTTATTTCTTTTAAGACTATATCAAATGTAAACAAAACAAAAACAAAACATTAAAAAACCCAGGTTGGTTCTTCCAACACACTCCAAGATTTTCTTTGTCTCTGTATTATGAGTATAAAAGCTGAAAAGGAAATATTTATCTTATAGTGTATTAATATATTCTATTTTTATGAAATACGAATATAGTAAAAATATAAAGTAGTTATTTTTGAGTTAGTGATTTAAAGGTTAAAAGGATTAAGGAGTTCTTTTTTTCAAGAGTTCGTTTGTAGAAGAATACTTCTTTTGGAGTATCATTGAAAGTAGATTTTCTTGGTTAAGGATTTTTCCAAACCAAATTGGGTTGAAAATGTTGAAACGGTTAATCCGATGAGAGGGAACGGCTTATCTGTTAGTAAGCCCTTCTAAGGAGGTGTCCTCACTCTTTCTCTCTCAGGTGGAGGTAAGTCCTTACTGATATCAAGGTAAGCATGCTGACTCTAATCTATTATGGAAAGTGCCGATGAAAGCTCGACTTGAAATTTCCAGCCTGTAGCTCGTCTCAACGAGGTTTTCTCTCCCCCACCCCTCTCCTATATAATGCGTTAAGTAAATTACTTGATTAATTTCTCCTCCATTTTGATTCTATGTTCTGGCTGATCTTCATCCTCGCCTTGGTTCAGGCTTATCTCTCATTAACGCCTCTTGATAATTCAGTTTCTAAAACCTTAAAACCATTATCTTTTAAAAGCCTTCCTCTTCGCTTTGTTTTTCTAAAAATAACATTCATTTTTCCCTTGATTTACTCTCATTTGAATAAAATAATACTCATAAAAATAAACCTATCAAAAAGTAATCATAAGAGAATTAATTTTTGCATCTGATTTTACCAAAAGTAGCTGAAGCATTTAGACCATTCTTATTTAAAGAACTAAATTGTTTTATACTTCAAAAATGTTTTAATAATTAAAAATAATACTACCCCATAAAAACAAAGTTTTCATTATAAATAATTTCTATTGATGCACTACATTGCATTACATTGAATTTGGTTGTATAAGGGGAAAGCATTAAGGAATTATTTGGTCTCTTGTCTTTCTAAATAGTTCTGTCGTATGTCAAATCCGTCCGTCAACATTTTTGTGAACCACCATTTTTAGAAACTGCTCTTCCAATATTGATGAAATTTGGGTGGAAGACCATAATTAGCCTGTTGTATAGTCCATATTAAATCCAACCTTCCTCATGCGATTAGCTTGTTTTGATTAACAAATTAAAAATACTTAAAGAATTATGTAATAGGAAAATATTATTACTAGTATTGATTAGTGCTAGTTGTGAGTTCTGCACTACTTATGATTAGTGCTACTAGTGAGTAGGAGTGAGTATGGTTGGGCAAATTTATTAGGCCCTGCTTAAGTGAAGGAGAGCAAGGGAAATTAACAAACTTAAAAGGGAGTCATTTCACATTTAAGAAATTTAGATGGTTAGTCGAATCTGGCCCACAATCGGTAAATTGATACTTTTTCATGTTAAATATTAAAACCAGTTGGACAGATTAAGTGGGGGGGGGAGAGGAAACAAGTGAAGTAGACAATAATAGGTTTTTGAAGCATAAAATCATTAAAGTATATGATATGATGTGAGAATGCTATGCGCCACACTAATTGGCCGACTATATTTGAGTGTTACTGATATGTACCTAACTGGGAATACTAACTGAATACAGAGAGACTGGTTAAACGGCCTCTTACTGAAGTAGCTTGTTATAGGAGACTTGACAGATGACAATAATTCATAATGTATATATGTATTGTCAAATGCCTAGGAAAGTCTTCTCCAAGATCTTTCAAATCAATAATGGTATATAAAATGCAGCATTGCAGAACTTCTTCTGAATTATGTCACAACTTACTTACTGCGAAAATACGTTAGAAAACTTACGTTAATAGGTGCTAAAATTTCATTCGGTTTTACTTACCTATAAATTACTATTAAAATGTATTCAACCTTCATGAGCAATAACTTGATTAATATTTTGTATACATCCTTACCACCTCATAATGTTGGGGAAAATTACTTCATAATACAAACAATTTTCCACCCAAGAACAAGGGTTTTAGGGATGTTGGAATGTTTAACTGAGCAAGTTTTGATTGAATAACCGGTGGAGTGTCGAAGAGAGGCGCCCCTTAAATAAGTTAATTCGCATAGTTGAGTTGATACTGACACCCTCCTCTAGGGCGCCTAAATGAATGAATTAATAGCTCTTTAGCCAACAGTTTCAAATTACGCCCTCTTGAGTCGAACTTTATGAAAACCGGGTTTTCATAAATTATCCGTAAGTTTTCCCACACTGAAACTGGTTTAGTCCTTATTAAATGAAAACAGGTTTATTATCGGTTCCATACTGGTTATATTTAATTACGCTCTATACAAAGTGTTTCTAGTAAATTAGTTTACAGCTTCTGTTAATAATTTTTTTTTCTGTATATTAAAATTGATGAATAGAATATTCACAACCTATAGGTATTTCTTAGTTTTTATGAAAAAATAATAAATTATAGAGTAGTTTAAGCTGTTGTATCAACCTAAAATAATGTAATAGTTTAGCTAAAACAACAAACCAGGTAACAAATGAGCTATAATTCAATTATTTACTACTTAATTTGAGATAATTAACTACATGAATAACTTCCCACAAAGTTAATAAAATATTATACAAATATTTGTGTTTTGGCTTATCACAAATATATTGTTGTATTATTTCAGAGCTTACCGAAGAAAACGGAAGCATTATATTTATGATCATTGATTTTGATTTATTCTGTGTTTTCGATTTTAAAAATTTATCTTTAAATATGTGATTTTTTTTTTTTTAATTTCCGAATTTAAAAATTGCAAGATAAAAATCCGTTTTTAGTTTTTCTGGTAAGGTCCGAATATCTGTACTTTTAATTATCTGAGGGATCACATTGTTACTCAAGTGACCAATCGTCCAATTATTGGAAGCAATTTGCCGCACTAATTGACATACTGTCTTACTATATTTATGTGAGAAAGTAAAAATTAAATAAGCTAAACTAAAACTAATAAACTAAAAGAAGCTTAAATTTTAATTTAAATCCAATTATAATTATTTATAAAAACTGGAGACAGACAGAGAAAAATAGACTCCAGCGCCGGGACTCGAACCACGGGCCTCTATATTTCCAGTATAGCGCTCTAACCAACTGAGCTACAGTGAAAAATAATTTTCTCTCAGTAACGATACCTAGTCCCGAATTACTTTTCGTAGAAAACTAGCAAAACTTAAAAATTGAATTTTCTAAAAGAAGCTGTCTCAGTACACACCTTAATATAAAGCATTGGTAAATTTTCGTTTCAGATCAAACTTGTTGTAGACCGATTATGATTAATTTTATTTTCTTGAAATTATTCCTTTTTACTTTCATAAAATAAGTTTGGACAAAGGAAAATCACTTTTATTAAAAGGAACAATATTAAGAATAGAAAAAATAAACAGTTTCTAAAACTGAATTCTAATTCTTCTTCTGCTTCACAAATGAATTCTAAAAGTCATAGTCAAAAATACGTTTCAGACAACATGGATCTGTACGTCGGTCTTTCTGCCAACTCTGAATTTAATTTATTTTGTATATATTGGTGAAAGTAATCCTATAAGATGGTAAAACAGATAAGTAACCCCATACTAATTTTAAACGTCTGCCCACATTTAATATTGAATTAATATAAATTTGACACGACTGAGAATCGAAAAAGGTCCAATCAACCACTCATTCAATTCCCAGTGGGACTACATCATGTTTTACTCATGTGGACCATTCAACCTATTATAGGATGCGTGAGGAAGTTGTTTGTCACACTAATTGGCGGGCTATTTTCATATATGTCATTGAATTAGTATTAATTTTGCTTTATGTCTCATGGTCTGGCAAAATAGTACATGAGGTTAATTCACAAAAACAGGAAAGACAAATCTGGGTTGAAGTTTATTCACAATAGAATGACGAAGGGTCAAGTTTTTACCTTAGAGTACCTCAGGTGCTACAAAGAGTGAATAGAATGAAACATGACGTCCTGTATAGAGTCTATTGTCATTGGTTGATAAAGCAGTGGAGGGGAGGATTTCCTTCCACCTGCCAAACCACGCTTAGCTCACCTCTCCTATGAAAAACATCCTTAGGGCCTGCCTTATAGTGACCTTTCTAACCATTAGACCCTAAAGGAGCAAAAACAACCGGTTTGAGCACCTTTACTTTCATAAGGTGTTCTCAACTATGTACAACTAACACAAAATCCTGCAACAACTTACACAATGACACGGAACAGGAACAACTAACATAAAGCCAGTGTTTTACTTAATACCCAATACCCACTACATAATTAATTACATTCCTATTTACAATATAATACAACATTTTGAACATTCATCTCTACTGCTTTTCCTTAAGTATCCAAATATAAAAAAATAATGTAAATTAACAAATGACTCCGTTTGTCTGAGTATATAATATGTAATTTTTCTTTAAATATATTTATAATACCTTTATATAAAATTGATTGTTCTCATGTAAGTCATTTTCATGTGTNTAATGAAATAAAATTACCTTTCATTTGATATAATAACTCGATATAATAACTGATAAGGGTATATTAATTAAGTTACTCTCCTGTTTATACCTGGAAACTCCATAGTTGCCCAGAGAGGAAAGTAGGCAACCCTTATTTTTTTAATTCCTTGGGGTCGATTCTCTCAATTGATGTTCGATTTTCATAAATAACACATCGAGGAAGTTGAAGTAAGAGAAAGGTTATAAACAGTTTATTATTTAACATCATCGGTACGCGATTTCGCTAGGCAACCTATTTGCGATGTATCATTCTACACATTCTCTATCATATATTCTTTATTCCAATTAAATAACAGATGAGGGTATATATTCCTTATACATGATCTTAGACTATATTCCTTATTTTCTTATTTCAACATTAATTTTAGTTAATTAATTTATTATCTTTATTAATATGTCATATAGTTATTAACTATTAGCTATGTTATATTATTAAAGATTACATTTTAGCAGTTTCATTTTTCAGTTTTTTTTTTTGTAGATAAAACATTGTATGCAACAAGGCAGCAAAGGAAACATTTCTGCCTCGTTTATTCCTTGCCTGCCTCGGCAGTCAAATAGTTAAATTACCTGCCTTGGCTTCGCCTCGGAAGTTAATTATCATAGCCTATGCTCGTATTCGGCTCGGAGGCTAATCTAATCACTCGTCAGTAAAATTCCATTTTGCTGCCTAAATACATAAATAACTATTTTGTAAAAGAAAAATAATCGTAATTGCTTATGAGTTTCCTTTATACTAATTATATTACCTACGTATATCCCATATAGAATAGCGCCTCTTATATAACATTCCCTTTTGTTTCTTTTAATTTTATATATACGTACGTATACACACTTTTATTTTAATTGACTTGATTAAGCTATTAGAGTTTGCAATATTTTATAACAAACCTCCATATTTTTTCAGGTAAAGTGCCTTACATATTACCATTGGAACTGTTTAAAATATAATCTGTCTCATTGTTTCATTTTTAAAAGCTATAGCTTCATTTTTATTTCTCAAAGCGTTCACAATGTGGTGGACGTCAGGGGAAAAGGTTGCAGTGCCAAAGAAATTCTTTAAAAAGAAAGAGTGAGACCGAGCGAGGCTGGGCCGAGTGTTTTTGTATTCAAACTGCACGCGTGACCGAGCGAGGCCGGGCCGAGCGTTTTTGTATTCACACTGCGCGCGGGACCGAGCCGATCGGCCGATTATCTACCAGTCCGCGTACAACCGTTTACAATGCGTTTTCGGCGAAGTCCTGTTCAACAGACAAGGTCATTAAAGGACGGAGGTTCTCGCCACTTTACTCATCTAATGTATTTAATTATAAAATAATTATAATCATTTTTATTTCCAAAGGAAGAGCCAAAACCTCAACAATCGATGGCACGGTTTAGATTCAGGTTTGGCAAGATCGTCAGATTTGTCCTTTTATTTATTAAAAAAATATTCAAAATGTGCGGTCTGCTGGGCCATAGAAAAAATAAGATTAGCAATTCGTTCTGATGTACTGGAAATCCAAGATGGTATAACTTTATTTGTAATAGATTTTAATTTAAGTTAAAAAGCTAATACACTTAAATATTAATTTTTGTTAAAATTAAAACCATGTTTTCATCAAAGTCGTTGATAATAATAAGGAAGATATGTGTCGTTTTACCTACAAAGAAAGTTAAGAGGAGAGCTTTGGTCGAATAGCCACCTGGTGGTTACTAGGCCACATTTCCTACAATGGGCAACCTTACTACTTGTCCTTGCTTTACCAAGTATAGAGCCACTCTGGTAAAAGTTGTCATAAATTGAATCCTTTCTTTCTCCTACCAGCTAACCAAGTTTTTTTTCCCTCAGCAACGAAAGTCTTTGTAAAGAAAAGGGTTGGTTGTTTTCATTTACCATTATTGTTAATTGCCTTTCGGCAAAAACCACTTCAAAGGCAATTTCTCCCTTTTGAAATATCAAAACAGAAGATACTAGCTATCTAAAATATTGAATTTTCCTGTGTCTTATTTTTGCGAATACGTTTTTTTTTTCTCTGCTGGTCCATTTCAGGACCAATAACTACCTCAAAATTATTATTATCTACTCGCGGCAGCAAAATTAAACATTACTTAACTGTTTTTAGGCTGGAAAGTACTATTTCGCTGATTTGTCATAAAATATTATAAACAGGAAGGAAAGTAGTTAAAACAGTCAGGAAAATACTTTCTCTGCCTAGGCAGACAAATATTTGTCTGCCTAGGCAGAGAAAGTAACAGTGTTTACCACTGCGTGTCATAATCTCTTATTTTGGCAAGAACAGTTTATACTATTATCTCTATCTTATAACATCATATATTATAGTTTAATATGTAATATTTAATAAATAAACGATTTAATTATAAAATAATTTGTTTATATTTGTTAATTCTGTTAAATAAGTTCAATGATTAGTATATCTTTAATTAAAAAAATAGTGGAGTCACAAGCCACACTGCAGCGTCATGTAAACATTGAACATCCATTTTATTTTTATTATTGAAGTCATTCTAGATTAGACTAGCTATTTATCCTAGTTACGTCTTTTCTTTTAAGCAATAGAAGATATTTTTAATTCTTTTAGTAATTTGTTAGTAAAAATATAAATAAATATATTATTTATATTGCGTGCATTATTCATTCAGAAGTGATGTGTGCTATAAACGTGAGTTTTGTATTTTGTTGTTATAGATTCAGTTTGCTTTTTAGGGTTTCGTTGGTAAAACCAAAAAAAAGAAACCCTTATAGTTTCGTTCCTGTGTCTGTCTGTCACTCTGTACGGTTCCAATAACTTTTGAACCAAAAGAGATAAAAGCGTGAAACTTACCAGTATTAAAGATCGTTTTGACGCGCACACAGGAAAAATATAGAGAACTCAAAATAATCAGCTGTTCAAATTCA
>KZ653726.1:24799-44907 GCA_001010745.2 Gerris buenoi | reverse complement strand
TGCACAAAGACATGAGCAGGGGGGGGGGGGGGGGGGGGGGGGGTAGCTAATTGGTTGATTACCCCTCCCAGAGCTTGGTGCTAGGACCGCCCTTGGTGTGGTGTCACTGTAATGATTTAAAAATATTTCTCTAGTTTTATTTGTTTGTTAGGCTCTCCGCACACGGGTCGACTGATTTGCAACTCGAGTTGGAAACTAGTAGCAAAATAGTCACACGTGCAACCAGAATACAACCAGGTCCCACACACGAGTGCAACTGATTTTAGATTAGTCGGTGACCTCTTTTCACACAGTGTGTATAAGGAGCTTGTTCTTGCCGGTATTCTTCTTTAAACGTATATCTGCGACTACTTTGCAAAGAGGAAGGATGGTCTCGCGCAACCAGTTGTAAACTGATTTCAAACTGGTCTGGTTCTGGTTCTACCCGTGTGCGGACCCCTACCTTCTACATGGGGCGTGTCACAGAACAGTTGTGTGCGCAACTAGTTTCCAACTCGAGATGCAAATCAGTCCACCCATGTGCGGAGGGCCTCACAAGAAAAATTATAGTCCAGGAGATAGCTTTTACATTAAAGTGACTACCATCAAGCTAGAATTGTGTGTGTGTGTGTGTGTGTGTGTGTGTGTAAGCATAAACATTATTATAATATTCAATTGTATGCGAGATTGTCACATATTTGAAATCTTTGGTTGTATTAACAACTCATTCCTTTGTCAAGAGAAATCTAAAAATTCCTGTTAAACGATGCTGGTAAACCCACATTGTTTGAATGCATTGCTTGAGTATAGTATGTATGCATATAAAAAATATATCTTGCATACCTAAATACCCAGCATTCTTAACTGTGAGTGCCTCTCTTGCTCCCATAATATCATTGACAGTATTTTTTATTTTCTTCTTATTTTTATAAACGCATATTGTGTGTTTCCTTTATGATGTAGGTAGATTTATATTGACGTTTTGATTATTTTCTTCCTTATTGCATTATGGTTTTTTTTGTTTCCATTTGTTTACTTTACTCGTTGTCGTTTGTTATTTGCATTACATTTATTTTTATTTTTTTAGTTTTGTTTTGTTGATATAGAAAGGGGAGAGTCTTTACAGAAGTTGTATGTATATGTAGAGGGAAGCTAAAAGCGAGTAGATGCAGGACGCGAGATCTGGAAGCTCGCAGACAATAGGAAAGGCAAAGTTGAAACGCCGCCTATTTTATTGACAAGTTGTTCTTTTATTGGCTCATATTGACTTATAGGAACGTGCACGGTCTACTCCTCCCTGAAATCCCTCCCTTGAAATCTCCTTGAAATTTGCAGCTGATGTATTTCCCATCTTTCTCTACTTCAAAATACCTTGCTCAAACAATATTTACCATTTTATTTTGTTATTTACTTACTTTTTTTTGTAAACATTCTATAAAATAAGTGAAACAGCCAATTCAGTCATGTCTATATAGTATATTGCAACCCTCTTTCTCTTTTCCCCAAAATAACATAATACATAACATAAATTCACTATGACTGATAAACGTCGCTATTTACGCTATTTTAAGAGAAATTAGGATAATTTCAATTATAATTTTGTTTTTCATTAGATTATTGTCTCATCGATTAAGTAATTATTTATTTCTATAATTATACATTTTCTGAATTATTTCTTTTAATGATATTATTGATTCCGACCTTACCGATTGTGATCATTCTAAAGAACATTTTTATTTACGTCTCAAAATACAAGTAGGCCTTGAAAAAAATGCGTTTTAGAGGTCGTGAAACATTCTGCATGTTTATCTGTCTGTGCGTCCGTAATTTTTATCAAAACCATTTATTAGCAAATAATTATGTGATTATAATGAAATTTTGATGTTAGGTCATAATAGGATGTCAGTTTAGTTATGGTCGCCGTCCATATTAGACGTTATTAAATAGGTTCCGTCTTTTTCTGTCATTCTATGCTATTCTAGTACTTAAACATGTTTCATTGAGGATGTAGTTCGTAGTTTCTATAATTATTAAGTGTATATTAAAAAATCAACAGTAAGAAAAAGTACTTTTTAGTGGTTTATAGTGACATAATCTTCATTGTTTTAGCCTATGTTGTTTCCTATCAATACGAATTAATTGTGGTTATAATTTATAGATGTAATGCTCCCCCACCAGCCACCTGAACTTTTACTATAGGACTGGCACATGCGCAATAGGCCAGGAAATATATCGATAGGGCTCAATATTTTATTTATATGTCCGTTAATAACCGGGCTGCAGCTCAAGGTGCTACCGTGGCTCTCTTTTAAGAAAGAGAGTAGAGACTCTACATCTACTCCATACCTTCTTAGATCATCATTCAAGTCATCTATCGCTAAATTGCAAAATTCTCTATCTCGTGTGTGATGTAAATGCCTAACACACGCTTCTTGCATGAATATTATTGATGACGATTTTGATCTCTTCTCATAATCATGCCCTTCTTGTACTTAAAAACAATATTAATGCGACTCTAACTCCTATTTCTGATGCCAAAAACACGAACTGTAAGCTAGATGTTTATAATGCCGTTAATTCAGAGATTTTATCGTACTTTGCCGAGGTAATTGACCTTATCAAGTCTTTAATATCGAAGATTGATTTTATATCTAGTCCGTAGTCGTCCCCGTATCCTTTGCCTTTCAATAAAATCAAATATGAATTCGTTAGAAATAAAATTTGTTAATTATAGGTTTCATACAGTTTCATTTTTGAATATTACTAGTCTAACTTTACTTTTATTAATTTTAGACCACCAGATCTATTGCTTTTTTTTATTTTTTCATATTATCAAAAAACATAACGATTTTTAAAATCAAAAACATTTATGACAAATTTCTGTTGGTAGTTATGTTAGCACGACTGGTTTAGTTCGTCTACGCAATCACTTGGATTGTTTGCTGCGCCATTGTTATCTTAATGAATTTAGGCATTCCCCATTCGATAAGTGGTTTTCCATCAGCTCAATTCAAATAATTTTGCTTACTGCGCTGGAACGACCTAATGTAGACAGTATACATAGCTTCACCCCTCGTTGTAATTAGAGCTCTTTTGTCTTAGTTAATCTTATGTAATTACTTATATCAACCGAGATTTCATTCAATTTACTTATGCTATCAGAGAATGAAACTACAATTAAAAAAAGTATAATTTTATTGTAAAACAAAACAAAATATATTTGTTAATACGTACGTATTACTACTAAACATGTATTATCAACTAATATTTATAAATTACATCAATTTAGTTGATCGTAATCTGTGAACTGATACGTTTCAAATTTAGAACATCTATTATTAAATTTAATAGTATGCTGATCATAGGAGTATAAAATTATGATATAGGTGCGTATAATGATGATTTAATGATATAAGGGGATAATGATGATTTATAAATGAGATTTCACCTTGAATTGAAAGTGGGAGGAACAGTTCATTACTGCTCAACTATTGCCTACAGTAGATAATATGAAAGATCTTCCAATTTGCAAGGCTAGCTAGCAGCTTGCATGTACCCCACTATTGTACGAATGGTTAAATATCTATGAAATAGAGTAATCCCTTTGGTTATTAAAAGTGTGGTTGCTTCTCCCGTTTAATATTAAACATGCGGAGTCGCATCACATTTATACAGACCATCTGTGTACAAAATATGACCTACCATCTTAATTTTATTTAAAGTTAATGACTCATTTTTAAGGTATGGTAAATTTCACAAATGTTTACGGACAGACTAAATTTGATTTGTGTCAAAAAAAAAAAAAAAAAAAAAAAAAAAATCAATTTTAGTTTTCTAGGTAATCACAATATTTCCGTTCCCTTTAGTTAGTTTAGAGTGAAAATAATTTAAGTAAAAAATAGCTCATAGTTCATTTATGACTTTATAACGTAAGTATTGTGATGGTGTTGCAAAAATTCCATTTCGATATTTGATCAAATCCTATATAAGTAGATATTTGATGGCAGAATAGATGTAATAAAACGTGCGGATCACTTTTATGTGGATCAATACTTATGTCCGTCATGTGGATTATATACGGTATGTGGTTAAATAATTATTTTCCCAATTATGTAAGTCAATACTTATATACTGTAGTCTATCTCATTAAAATAGTATCAACTTTGGATTTAAATATCTTTAGACTACAAAAGTGATTTAATATATCATGTGTCTGTCATTTGTAGGTTTTCTACAGTTACGATTCAATCACATTTCATTCGAATTCCTATCAAAATGATTAACTCTATTCAATCTTTTTCGTTATCCTTACTTTATCCTAACAGTGTAGGATTACAGAGGATTCACTTTATTTATTTTCACTGTTATAATTAAATCCGACTAAACTGTTTGATTTTTAAAAAGCTAATAAAAAGAATAGCACTTTATTTAAGAGGAATTTAAACACTTATTTAGACTAATTTAGTCACACATCAAGGGTTTTAACTGTTTGTACAGCTAAATGGAAAATTGATTTGTTTCGTATTCACTTGTTTTTACTTTTTACTCCCTAAACTAATTGTTTTCTCTCGTCTCTTAAAAAAATACTGCATCAATAGTAAAAAAAGAACTTATTCAACCATGAAGCCAAATAACAGAATATACAAAAAAAAAAAAAAAAAAAAATCTATATGTAAAAATCACTCTTCAGATGTTTTATATCTAGCTACAAGAGACAGAGTTTGGCGGGGGAAAGTGATAAAGAAGGGAAAGTAAAAATAATTGTTTGCCTTTTCACTTAGAATTTAACGTTCCCTCTGTACTTTATATACAGGGTCTCCCAGCTAATATGGAACAGCAAAATATCTCCGGAATCATGATAGATAGAAAGATGCGGTTTTCAGGGTTCGATAAAGGCTAAAAAGGTGCTTCTAGAACATATGCTGAACATTTTCTGTGTGCTGCGAAAGCGTGTGCAGCAAACAAAATAAACAAAAAGTGAATAGGAAGCCATATTTTTAAGACTGGATTTGGATTTTATAGCTAAAAATAAGACTTTTTTACTCTTGGAAATTTTTCGCTCCGATCATTAGTTTGCCGTCTGGAGAGCCCTGAATGTGTTGAAATTGAAACTTTAAGTCCATTTTACAGCTAAACTAATGGATTTAGGGAAAAAAATCAAGAAACAAAAAATTCTTATTTTTAGCCATAGAATGCAAATCTATTCTTAAAAAGATGCATTATTGACATTTTTTTCACATTTTGAGCCCTGCTGAACACCTTTTTTAGGCAAAAAAAAGTTACGCATGAGGTATGAATTTTTGATTGGTTTTGGATTCTATGGCTAAAAATAAGAATTTTTTTGTTTCTTGATTTTTTTCCCTAAATCCATTAGTTTAGCTGTAAAATGGACTTAAAGTTTAAATTTTATCAAGTTTAGGGCTCTATAGACGGCAAACTAACGATCGGAGCAAAAAATTTCCAAGAGTAAAAAAGTCTTATTTTTAGCCATAAAATCCAAATCTAGTCTTAAAAATATGGCTTCCTATTCACTTTTTGTTTATTTTGTTTGCTACACACGCTTTCGCTGCACACAGAAAATGTTCAGCATATGTTCTAGAAGCGCCTTTTTAGCCTTTATCGAACCCTGAAAACCGCATCTTTCTATCTATCATGATTCCGGAGATATTTTGCTGTTCCATATTAGCTGGGACTCCCTGTATATGTATATATATAATTTTTTTAAAAGTGAAAAAGTCTGTAGTACAAAGGTACAAAAAAATAACATTAATTATTGCCGACAAATCATTTTATTTAACTTTGTCTTGTATATGTTATATACTACATATGTATAGTACATAGGTATAATCACTCTTTTCCTTGCAATCACTTTTCATTTCGCTACAGCTTGTTATTAAACAAGTGTTAAAAATGTATTAATTAATATTTAAAAGTCCAAATATTTACTGACTGACTGACTCAATAAGATTTCTCTAGGACTACAGGATCTATTATTATAAAAATTTGTTGGACGGTTACTCGTAGCCTCTAAGAGCTCGCTAAGTAACTTTACGATCTGCCATCTTAATTGGCAGATTTTCAATTGGTAAATCTATTTACTTGCCAAATGCTTATGAAAATATCCCTGATCCCAACTTCAAAATAACCTTTAAATTTGAAAGTTAGGTTCCATATGTGACACAAACTGATGACCCAAGTAGCATTCTCCTGACTATAACACACACGGTGCTCTTCCTAAATATAGAACCACCGTATTAGGGGAAATACATGGGTTTCGTATCTTTTGGAAAACGACATATTTACAAACTATACTCGTCCGATTTTAATGCAATTTGGATGATGGGTAATAATTCGCCCATTGTTGGTCCGCCCTATAAGTTTCAATTATCTGCGCCCATTTATTTTCTCCCCAAATTATATCTTTTCCACATGCGCACAAACACACTTTTTATTTACTTCAATATCTTCAAAAGTACATCATTATCTGTATTTTCATGAAATTTGGCTGGTGCGTCGAAAGCCACTACCAGATAGCCCCAGATAAATTTTAAATGCGTGCACTCATTAAATTGTGCTAAATTGTTGATACTAAATTTCATGAGAGTAGCTCATGAAATAGGGGCGTTATAAATAAAAAAAAAAATAACATAATAACGGGCATCGATCCCAGTCCAAACTTATTGAGGATACTGAAATATAATCTAGACTAAAATAATATGTATCTAGATAATCTGACTTACCTCAAGAGCTTTAAGCTTTTAAAACAATAGTTTAAAAGCCTATCAAATTGTAAAAATTCAATAATAAATATATGCGGTAACTCTCGTAGTTTTTATGAATACTCACACACATACGTATACATATATATATGTATCTGTGTGTGTGTTTGAGTTTGTGTGTGTGTTAGTGCGTTTGTGTGTGTGTAGTTGTTAATGGAATTATTCTATACAATTTGTTAAAGGGTAAAAGAAAAAAAAGGGTGGAATAAAAGAGAGATATGAAATAGAATTGGAAGGTACAGAGTGTCATAACTGGTTTTATCTACAGAGTGGAGTTTACTATAAATGTATTGAACAGAGACGAGTATGCAATGGGGCCTGCCAGGTTTGATTCAGGTAAAAGCTGTCGTAAACACAGCCTGCCTCTCTCTAGTGCTAGTGTGTTTACTAATTAAAATACTTTTACGCTAACTCTTTCAACAACTTTCCTATCGCTTCCCAATAACACTAAAACAAATTTTTTTTTTTATCTTTTTCAAACTGATATACAAGAGAGAAAAAAATATGAAAGAAATAAAATAAAAATTTATTTTATTTAAAATTAGCTAGAGACACGGCTTAGCCCGGGGGGAGAGGGTCAAACTTTTATTTACACTATATTTGAAAATCAAGATTGCATAATTTCATCACACTCAAAATGAATCGGTAAATTTTTATAAAACAATAATAACCCAGAGGCACCTCTGTGTAATTTCCTCAGAGGTTGATATATTTTTTTTAACCGTAGCTCAAATGAAATATAACTAAATTGATACTGTTATTCCAATTTAAAAACAAAATCCTATTTTGATTGATCTTTAAAAAAATAAAATAAAAAAATTGGTAGATAAGCTTGAGCAAACTTTTTACAAACGTCGGAACAATGCAAAGTCAAGTAGAACAAAATTATGTTCAGAAATAAATGGGTTTAATCTATCTACTTTTTTCAGCTGAATCATTTTTATATTCAAAATTATCAATATCACAGAAACTAGATTTTTTCTGTGAAAAAACTTTATTTATAAGGCATTTAATATAGGTTAATTTAAATAGGCTTATTTAAAAAAGTCGGTACTACAAGCTGGTATCGATAGCTAACGTTTTTAGATCTAACTTTTTTAAATTCTTAGTTCTGAAAATTTTTAATTCGGTTTCTGGCAAATTTTATATAAGTACTCACAAACCCCCAGGCAATGTTCCATGGTTCAAACATTTATCTGAAAATAGATATTTCTTAACAGCAATTAATCGATTACGTGCTAATCACGGGATATGCAATCAGTACCTATATAAAATTGGAAAAATAAATAGCCCACTGTGCATATAGGATTGTAATATAGGAGAAGATTTGGAACACATAATAATTCACTGCCAAAGTAATGCATTATCACGAAATAAATTATTTACAAGTTTACATCATAGTACAATAGTTCAACCGTTCAACTATACCTCGTTAATATCATCAAATATTATCTCTGTTTACAGAATAATCTTTAATTTTCTTATTGAATCTAAAATTAAAATTTAAATAGACAAAAAATCATTATTCATGGCTGTATGGTCTAAAGTAGCCAATGTCAAAAAAAAAAAAAAAAAAAAAAAAAAAAATTAAAATTTTTAATCAAAATCTTTGTAAACGTTAAAATTCATTTCTCCATTTCGGGTCGGCGTAGGTTTTTTATGTATGTGGATGCTAAAATTTCATTGAAATCGGTCCAATAGTTCTGCATAGACTACAAACGAGAGGTTACAGCCAGATATTTAGAAAAAAAAAAAAAAAGTTTTTCCGATTCAGGGTCCTCAATACTTGTAAAACCCATCTAATCTCAAAATACGTGCTGTCATAATTCTTTCGCCTTAAAAATTTGGAAATATTAAATAAAATAGTCAATAATAGGTATCATTAGGCTACGCGATAGGACGCGAAAAAATTGTGTTACACTAAATTCCGTTGCTTGTTTCAATTCATAAACTACTTTATAGCTTGGAACATGAAATTCGGCACACGAGTGCATCTCGGCATTTGTGACAACTGGACACTTTTTCAATTTTTCACACATAATATTTTCAAAATGGCGGGTGACTAAAAAAAATGTTTTTAGTCAACATGACAAGTTATTCTTCAATTTAAAGGTATTGAAATGTAGAAAAAGAATATGCAACTATAACACTTAATAATTGTAACTTAATCGTACAGAATCCGGCGATTAACGACTCACGTACTTACGTGAAGCGCTCCTTACTTGTTTAAATAATAATGATATTTTGTAGCTATATATCCACGTGATGCCTCAAACTGTAGCATAGTATGAACGGTGTGATTTTATGAAGCTGGTATACAGTAAAGTATGTAGTTGGAGTACCTTGCTTCAAAGTTTATTTGATACTGTTGCGGTGAGAGTAAGATATCTGATATGACTTTATCTAAAGACAAGTAGCGAGTGTGTGTGTTCTCTCCCTTATTGAACCCAGAGAGAAAGAGCGGCTGTGTTAATACATTCAACTGCTTACCTCAGCGCTAGAAATACTAACCTATTACTTTCTTGATCCAATAAAGCAGAACTCAAAACTTTAACCTTATAAGCATCTCCTTTTTTGGATTCAACGTTTAGATGGTAGCCAGGTAGTCGTTTTCATTGACTCGTTTCATTCCCCCAATGTTCGGTTTTAAAGCACAAAGCCTAAAACCTAGAATATACTTTGCTGATGCAATACGACCGACCATTCTCTATGTAAAACCCCTGCAAGTCGAGATTCTCGTTTGTGCCACCAGATAGTGGTGTTGTGCATTCTGCTTGTATCAGCTGATTTTCTCTTCATCCGCCCCTTGTGGAATTAAAGGGGAAATACGGAATATAGAGACCCTTTATTTCACCCTCTCCTTTTTTTTATCCCAATCCTTATTCCGATTTCGCATGATTAAATATTTTCATCTGTTCCTCTCTATTTTTATTTCTACCATCCTACGTTTTAAACTGTTTTTCTGCTTAACCTAACCTCGCATTTCCTTTTTTTCTCCTTCCACTCCCCTCTCCTCGCAGTAATAAAATTTTAACCTTTACATTTTATATAGTAGAAATAAAAGAAGCGTACAAGAATACAGAGAAAAATACAGTAACTGAATTTCCCTTCTATATTCGTTCATTAAATTTAGGAAAATTCCTTTTTCCTTTTTCTAAAAAGAAAAAAGTCATCGCCCTCTCTTTAATTTACATTTTAGACATTTGATTTTCTGTTAAACCCCTTAAAACAATTTACAATCAAATACTAAAATTTTATTGAGAGTAAGTTTTTTTTTGAAGATACGATGATAATTCATTCCAAATCAAACTAAATGTGATATTTTTTTATTATTTTTTATTTTTTTTAAATATCAGTTTATCAACCTCAGTAGCAAATAATGTGTTTGGCCGGGTAAATCAGTAATCATTAGTGATGCTGTCGTACATACTCGCATTATAAGGTCACTAATTATTTACGAGTAAATAGGTTTATAACACCTAAAAGATGAGCTTCTTTTTTTTTTTTTCAAATTGTAGAGCAAGGCGATGCCCCCGCCAAGTTGAGTACTGCCGCATCATTGTTTACTGAATCCGACTTAGGGCAATTTGGACCCCCTCTATTATCCTATTAAGGATATAGTCTGCCAATAAGTGAGGCATTTTGCTTTCTCATACATACTTACAATGTATTATAATTTGACAAACTAGATTTTTCTAAATTAATTAATATCCCCCTCCATTTATTTTATATCTGCAACAATTTTTCTGATCCTCTACTTAAATAAAAGTATCAATTAGGCAATTTAGGTAGTTTAAATTAATATGGGACCATATGAAGCTAATAAGTAAAAAAGTACCATTACAATTGTTTGGTGTTTTCCCGTCAATTGCACACTTTATAGCTACAAGTAAAAAAAATTGTATGAAACTTTTATACTAAACAATTTTGATAGCTTAAAAAAGTGGGCGTAACAATTATTCAAATTAGACAATAATGGCTTGCAAAATCACGAAGAATAACAAAATGGGGAGTATCTTGTAAAGTTAGGAAGTTAATTTGGCAGGAAACTCTGTGACAACTAGATATTCTCGCTTAATAAAATAATTTGAATGCTTTTAAACGATCAAATTAAAAAAAAAATATACATATATTATATATAAAAAAAAATAGAAATCCAGCTAGTTGGTACAATTTTCAGTAAACTAAATATATTGTACTTTTAAAAAAAAAACCATTATTAATACCGAGGTAACTCTGATAAAGTAATACTTTATCTCTAAAGATAAAACTTGTTTTTACATATTTTCAAATAATGTATTTTTCTCTGGTGTATTCGATCATAAGGTCCACTAAACTTCCTTTACAAATAGATATCACTATAATCTTGAAATTATTTGTATTATTCTTTACATATTCTTGAAATGGTTTATTATTAAGTTTAAAAGCCATGATATAATGAATAGGGAAAGAATATGATTATTTTAATAAATGAGATTATGGTCTTTGCTGGCAGGCGAGGGCCTGAGATAAGTGAGTAGATGGCTGTCAGATTAGTTTCTTCTTGTCAATTGTTAGGTAAAGGAGGGGATATTGAAGAGGGAGAGTTAATCCCGGTGTGCCACAGGGCTGCAGTGTTGGACCGCGCCTTCTCTCACTCTACTTGGACACAATAAGCTTTTACAAACACACAAAGACACATCAGATCGATAGACTGACTGCATGTCACACGTCCCTAGAGACTGTCAGGACCTCTTTCCGCCTATAGACAGCTGTTCCCCTCTCTGGTCAAAGTAATGATGATAATACGCCTGATTGATTCTGTCAATTCGTATTCACTTACCCTGAACACGAAAGCTCCTTGTAATAATATAGCCGAGATTGTAGGGAGACATTTATTTATGTTTCTTATTGTCCTGTTCGTCAATTTGTGCCTGTGTTATGAAATAAATTTTATTTTGCTTCCGTTACAATGAGCGACTGCAAGCCAAACTCAATGCATGCCTTGATTTTTATAAGCAGATTAATGTAAGCTTTGAGTAGTGAATATATTTACGAGTAATGAGTAAATAGAGTATATAGATAGTATATAAATAAATAGAGTAAATAGAGTTAATGAGTAAATACCATAAAATCTCAATCAATACTATTAACTTGAATATATTTGCGTTAAATTTCTTGTTAACTAGACTTTGTGAAACTCACTCACATTAACTAAAAATTAGTTCATTGTCAAGAAAAACGGCACTTATCTACTTGGTGATCCACCCAATATAACTTTAATATGTTGTTATTAAAACAAATAATTATGCTAGTAATTTAAACAAATAAATGATAAAACATATATTATTAGGGTGGGTAATTAAGTAAGTGTTGCTACAAGACACCTAATTTACTTGGTTATCCATCTATTGCTGTGTAACCAAATACCAAAACAATGGTAATATTCAGTACAGAATGATTTAAAATATTAGTAAACTGATGATGAAACTAAAATGGTCTTTATTTATTAGCTGTCTTTAGTAACTGCTGTTCATTTGCATTAAACTGATCGTACATTGCATTAATTATCATTTTTACTAGGGATGGGAAAAACCGTTCCATGAGTGGAACGAGTTTCGTCGTTTCGTTCCAAACCTATAACTAGTTCCAGGAACTAGTTATTTTTGGAACGTTTTAGTTGTCGTTCCAAAGAAACAGTTTCCTTTTATACTTCACGTGTTTCAAAGTCTAGTGCAGGTTCGTTCCACAAAAGACCAGTTTCTTTATTATATAGTTCGACTCTTCACTGAAGATGAAAAGTAGAAATAAAATACAAACATTTATAATAATAATAATATTAAGATATTTTTATTTACGAAACGAGTGGCGAAGGCGACAAGTTGAAGTTGATTAGGGAACTGAAAGAAAAAAATCTGTCCGAGACAACTCAGACAAACTTTTCATATATTATGTACATTTAATTACTATTAGAAATTTCATCAAAATGATCATAATAATAACTTCTCCCGGGCGGGGAATCGAACCCGGGAAAGTAAAAAGGGCAAAGAGGCATCTGTCTCTTTCACGCTCCCTCTAAGAAGTGTGAAAGAGAATGAGAACGCATCGCTTTGGAGTGAGTCCCGAGACTCGAGCTATCATCCCCACTCCTATAACACGTGCACAACCATAACATCTTTACTTTTTCGTTCCAGCTTGGTGGAACTGGAACTAGTTTTGCAACTCGTTTTCGTTCCACGCGAAACGAATCTTTTACGTTCCCTCCGTGCCAGTTACAGTTACAGTTTCTTTATGATTTCTCGTTCCCGTTTCCTCTTTGATAGTTACGTTCCGTTTTAGTTTTGCCTGGCACTTGGAGAAACGAAAACTCGTTCCTCCAAGTTAGTTTTCGTTCCACGCAAAACGAGTTTTTTAAGTTCCCTTCAAGTTGGTTATTTAGTTTCATTGATGCTTGCTTTTGCTCGCTCTCGTTACAGTTGCCTCTTTAATCAGTTACGTTTCGTATTATTTTTTTCCATAATCACTTAAATATATATTTTTTTACAAAAATATAATTTTTAATTTGAATTGAATTAAGACAAAAATATTGTTAAATAAATAAAAATAGACATTTCGTGTAAAATAAAAATTTCAAAGTCGTTCCAAAAATAACGTAGTTCCATGAAATCTTGGAACGATTGGAACCGTTCCAACGCAGGAACTAGTTATTTTTATAGTTACGTTCCGTTCCTCCCATCCCTAATTTTTACACATTACACCGATCATACAATTCATACTCCTCATCATACTTATCAAGATCGGTTTTGTGTTCTTCTGTAATACTTACACTATCTGATTTCGCTACAGTATTTTTTGAACAGGCTTAATTTAACTCGTGAAAAATCTAACTAACCTCTCTTGTAGGGCTTGAAGTGCAAAAAAAAAAAAAAAAAAAAAATGTTAGTGTACCCTGATATCACGATTAATTATTTTACGTGAAGTCCAAACCGAATAAAAATAAAAAGTATCCTATCTTGTAGAGAACACTTTGGAGATGGTACCCAACTACTTTCCTCCAAGTGGAGTTATGCCTCCAAAGAGAGTGAACATTTTTTTCTCTTTTGGGATTGTAGTTTCTGATCCTACTCTGAGCATCTTACCATATTACTATAATTAGGAAACTTTGACTCCGATGTCAGTATTTTCATTTGCATGGTTATATGATAAAACACCCCAAATTAGATTTCGTACTTATTAAACACGGTGAATCATTAGCGAGTCCACTGAAATCCGAATGAAAAAAACATTTGTAAGATGTTGCGAAAAAAAAACTTTGAAAAATTTGAAGTTGCTTGCAGATAGCACCAGATATTTCAACCGTCTGCGCTATTTAACTTTTGCTAAATTGAGACTTTAATTCGTATAAAGAATCAAAACAATTTCGACAGATTTAAAAAAGAAACGGGAGAAACAGTTGTATGAATCAGATAATATTGGGTTGTAAAAACATACCATCAATCAAATTCGTTACAGGATGCGAGGAAGCTATGTGTCACACTACTTGTCACACTATTTTTTTCTCTTTCCGATCTTATTCATGGAATAAGATTTATTTGAATCGATGATGATTTATATTGTTTAATGATTTTTCATTATTATGATTATATAAATATTTTAAATTTAACTAAGTTTACTCTATGCTTATTTTACTCTGTGCTGGAAGTTACATTTACAAAATAGCTTCGAGTGAAATTAAACAGATGAGACTATAATAATAAAAATGAAGGGAAAAAGTCGAGAAATTTCCTCTCTTGTTGGAATAACTAATTTATTTCTTAAGAGTTAATTATCATTTATATTTTTTTATAGTCTGATTTTTTGATGGCGAGTTAATATTGTGTGCTGAATTTATGTCGAGAGGCCAATGGACGAATGTTATGAGTTTGACCTAGTTCCTTCCAGGGTTAAAATTATGAGAGTCGTTCTTTCTTTCCAGGGTCGAACATCAATTTCAGTTGTGTGGGCGGTTTTCCAGAAGGTCGGAAAAAGCCTTGAGAAAAATCTTCTCGACGTCGTCCGCGGTGGTGCTACTCGGAATATTAATAAACTGACGTCGGGAGAGGAAAACGGGTTTAGGGAGTTTTCACCGTCTCCAAAGGAACTTTTCCACCGTCTTCTACCACTGTCTCGGGGAAGAAGAAAAGGTGCGTGGGAAAACTAGCCCAATTAGAATAATATGAGACGAAGACTTTTACGAAAAGGCTGAATATTTTCTCGGAGAAATTTTCCACGTCGAGGGGAATTTAATAATAATTTTTGAAAGGTCTTCTCTCGGTGTCGGGAAAAGGAGGTTTTTCGTGTCGTTCCGTCTTTGCACCCCTTCATGTCCGACCAATTTGCAAATATAAATCCAGTCGGACAAGGGTGAGGAGGATTACTCCGTCGACATCTCTCGTACTACCGGTTTTCCATACTGTTACAACATTAGCATCTCTAGTCGCCTCCAGGGGTAATTTGGCGTAGGGTAGAGTCGACTGTAGTGAAGCTGACCTAGGGTCCGGTCAAGTCCCTTCGTTCTTCCGAACGTACCGCTCCCCTTGAAAGCGCTACAACCCCTCGACATAAATCATTAGCAATCCGTAGATGGCATTATACGTTATTATCTCGTCCGATTCCAAGTCATTTGATCCCCGCATACATTTCTAGAGCGGTTCCGTGTTATCACGGCTTTATGGCCTCCCGACTCCGACGGAAGCTTCCCTTTCCATTACAATAATGACCTCGTACCTTCACTAGTTGTTTTCTCTTTTTTTTTTTTACTTCCTATCGAAAAGGAAGTGATATCTCTATCATTTGACATTTAGGGTAGCAACAAAATACATCCCCTAGCCCCTCAGTCTCTTGATAATGCTAAATTAAAAACATTTATTTCTGTTGTCCAGTGTACTAGAAGTCGTAAATAATAATATTGTCTTTGATACCCTACTGATTTATGTCCATTTACTTCCACTTCTAGTGCACCCAAACCCCCATTTGTCTCGATTTCTTCAGCTAATATTCTAATATTCCCCTTTTTTTTATAAAAATCAATTTATCAAAATAAAATTAATTTAAATTGAATACAAACAGAGATAATAGAATGGTTAAATCTTATTGTTCTTATCCGTTTGGAGANTTTTTTTATAAAAAAAACCAAAATTTAAAATTTTATATTCACTAAAAATTATAATTTATATAATAAAAAATTAAGTATTTACATAAATGTACAAAGATCTAATTTAAATATTAATAAATTTTCAGGTTTTGAGAATGTCCCAAAAAAGGGATGAAATATCAACCATTTTATAAATAACTAAAAACAGTTTTTTTATTTTTTACCCCTCAAGACACCCATCGAAGCATAAACTTAATAACTGAACCATAGGGGACAACAAAAAGAAAAAAGAAAATGAATAATTGCTTGGCAGGTCAAATGAAGCCAAATCTTCAATTCAAGAAAAAAGCAGATAAGGAAGAAATAGATCTGATACATAGGGTCAACAACAATCTGGCTAACATCATTAAGAAATATGTAAATACAATAAATAAAAAAATAGTGTGGTCTTTAAAAGAGATAACGATGAAGATTAGTAATGTAAATAATAGATTAACTTATCTATATCAAAACAAAAACAACAACATAATTCCAAAACATATCAAAGATATTGTAAAGAAAGTGAATTATTTATATGATAAGGAATTTATTACTAGTTACAAAACACCAAGGTTCTTAAAGAATTTCCCAAACAATATAATTAATATGGAACTCAAGCAAGCTCATTGGAAATTAAACAAACTTAATAACAAATTTGAATATGAATTGAATAATTTAAAAGAAATGAATCTAGAGGCTAGTGAGGAAATATTAACCCATTTAACAGCTTTTAAAAACGCCTATAAAATTGTTTTAAACAAAAAATTAAATATAAAATTAAAAAGTAGAGAGCAAAAAGAAAATAATTTTTACAATAAAGAAATAGAAATAAACAAAACTGATTCAGATATTTTAAATCAATATAGTAATTTATATAAAGAAAAATGGGTAATTAATCTTACGAATAAAAAAATCCCAATCAATGTAATCAACTTTCTTAGTTTAGGACATAACTTCAATTTACAAAATTACCAAAATAATAAACAAATTTTAAAACTTATAGTAGATATAGAGAACACATTACAATCTCTTAAAACTAGTGACAACCACATAAATGCGTTACGTAGCCATCTTATTAAAAATATTATGAATTTTCAAAATAGCTACAATAACAAATCTAAATATGTTTTAGGATCCTTAGAAAAACAAATAATGCTAGATGCGAATGAAACCAAACAATTTATAAAAGATAATTCAGACATTTTAATTAGTAAAACGGACAAAAGTAATTTAACTGTAATACTCACTAAAAAAATTTACGAAGATAAAATGACGGAACATCTAGAAAATAATCAAATTTACAGAAAAGTTAGGAGCAACCATCAAGATAAGCTTAATATTATAAAAAAAGATTACCAACAGCTATTACAAAAATTATTAAAAAAGAAATATATTACTATGGAAGAAAAAATTAAGCTAAACATTAATAGTTGTAGATTTTCAAAAATGTACGGGTTAATTAAAGTCCACAAGGATGGTAAACCTATAAGACCAATAGTAGATGCAATAAATTCACCCACTGAAAAACTAACGAAATTCTTAAACCCCACTTTAAATTTTCTAAATAAAAACAATGAATACGACTGTAAAAATGCAATAGAGTTTAAAGAAAAAATAAAAGATTTAAAGATAGATAAGGATGAAATAATGGTGTCATTTGACATCCAATCATTATTTACAAGCATCCCCTTAACAGATTTATACAAAATAATACAAAAAAATTGGAATAGTATAGAACCTTTCACTAATATAAAATGCAAAAATACTTACTTAGAAACAATTAAATTTTGTTGCAACAACAATTATTTTCTAGTGAAAAATGATTTATACAGAGTTTTACAAGGTGTAACAATGGGGGGCAGTATGTCAGTGAATTTAGCGGGTATATATGTTAACTCATTACTAGAAAATGTACTAAAAAACTGTCCTTTTAAACCAAAGTTTTTATGCAAATATATTGATGATTTATTTGTAATAATGAAAAAANTTTATTTATATATATATATATTTATATATGTATATGTGCTTCCGAAGAAAAAAATCGATTTTTGACATCAGGGAACATTTTTTTGTACAGATTTGTCTGTCTGTCTGTCGCAAATTTGTTTTAACCATCAAAAGAACTAATTGTTTTATTTTAATGAAATTTCAATGGTATGACGTCATAATTAGCACATAGTGGGTCACGTATAAGTTGCAACCTTATATGCGCCCATTTGTTCCTCTTCCACATGCGCACCGCACATACATGCTCTTATTAATTACCTTTTTAAATTTTCTTGCAGTTATAATAGATACAAATGCTATTTCTAGAAATCAATAGTGATACAATAGAGTGACACTAGGACCAGTATCAATATGACTCAAGTTTAATAGTATCTAGTTTCTACCTATTCCAGTCTGAAATATTGACTGAAATTCTCGTTCCCATTTATGTGTTATGAGTATGAGACAAGCTTAGGTGTAACTATTTTTTGTATTTATTTATTTAATTATTTTCAATTCATACAATAGAAACAAAAGTCTTCCAGATAGAGGGGGAACAGCTCCTCGCATCCAATTGCGTACTTTAATGATTTTATGACTTTAAAACCTTTTCTTGCTTAAGTTAGTTTTTCCACTCTCTATTGTTTTTACCAGTGGAAATTTGGTTGATATTTATTGTGTTACATTCGATAAATTTTCCAAATTTCTTAAAAATTAGTTGAGTAAAGATATAGGCTTATAAATATATAGGTGTTAATAAAAAATACTTTATTACTTTATTTTTGATAAGCACAGAAGGATTAAAGTTATACGGGACTAACAATGAAGTAATTTTGTCCGACCTCCTAAATTTCAATAAAATTTGAGGAGTTGTGCTTATGATATGTTAGCTTGCAATAATGCTGGACATAGACACAAAAAAAAAATGTTTCCCTGATTTATTATTTATCGAATTATGATTCATTTATTATGATGTAGAAATCATTTTGCCTTTCTAGTTACCTAGATAAGGCTTTCCTACTAAAAGAACAACTTAGACCCTCCATTAACACTGATTAATCAGAATTAATTATGTGCAATCAGCTAATAGCTTTTAACTTATCACTAATTCATTATCAAAATCAATAGACTAAATTAATCTTAACTAAATCGAGTTTTGATGGTTGAACATTTATAATTGCTTTTAATATAAATCTTTTTGAGGAAGACGCTTGTTAATTTTATAAACCAGTTGAAACAATTACTAGTTTTTCAAAATTCTAAATTTGGTCATTAAAACATTTTTTTTTTTTTTTAATTTACATGTTCTCAATGCTTCTTCATCGACATGATCAACACATAATTACAAGACGAAACACTTTACTCATCATTTCGATGGAATCATCAGTGTGAAACATGTCTCATCCAATATTAAAAGCTTCTCTTTTTATACTTTAGTTAACTTAAAAACTTCATTGAAAATCCTGTAATGTTTAATGACACATTTCACTGAAACATCACATGCATATAACTTTTTGCAACTTTAAATAAAAGGATTTTGTGGAGCTCAATGAGAGTCGTGCCGATAGAATATAGGACAACGGACAATTTCAGATCCAGCATATAAGTGGCAAGGGCAGTATTAAATTTTCCCAAATAGAATAGAGCTATTTCCTCGATCTAAAATGCAGATTGGTATTTTATTTTTCTCCAATTAATTTGTCCAATCTAAATCCTTATGCTTTTTTTTTTTTTTTTTTTTTTGTCACAAAAGATATATAATAAAACTATGCATATTATGTGGTATCGCAGTAAATATCTCAATAAATACTGTAAAAAAAAAATAATAATCAGTTTTTTACATATTTATGAATATTTAAATTTATTTAACTTGATCTTGTTTAATATTGTGAACTGCAATAATAACTGAAACAAACTAATAAAATTAATTACGTAATGTAAACTTTTTCTTTAAAAAAATAAATAAATAAAAAGGTAATGAGTATTTTGGAGTACGTGTATACACCCCAAAGTTTAGCTTCTCTTTCCTACGAGTTGTTCTTTTTCTAAGATGTATACGGGGTAATGCATCAGTTTAATTTGTTTCTGGTATCGAGGGAAATCTAGTATTATGCGTGTTACATCTTTTCGTCTACATTCATCCTTTATCCCTCAACATAATATTACATAAACAAACCTTTACATGATCTAATATGTATATAATATATATATAT
>KZ653726.1:7503-18405 GCA_001010745.2 Gerris buenoi | reverse complement strand
TCGCTCGGGTCGTAATATCATATAATTATGAGGTGTAAATACGTTCAAATAATGATCTACTAACAAGATCATTGTTACTTTCACAATTATTAACAATTTGCTTAAATGCTTTCATGCTAGTGTATAAAGGAAGTAATTAATAACTATTTAGTGAATAGGACAGATAGTTTTGATGATTCTTAAAGTGTAAATTCTTCAATAAATTAGATATTTTATATAGGCTTCCTCGCGTCATATTATGTTCAATTATTATTGGAGGAATAAAATTAGAATCTGTTTCAATATCCAGTGGGGTCACAATCTTTTTTAAGCAATATTACATTTGTGCAGACGGTTGAAATTAATGTGGTAACACATATGGGCTACTTTTGCTATAACAAATACAAATTTCTTTAAAATAGGATGTATACCTCTTAAGATATAGCACATGTTGAAGACGGCAATGTGTGAAGAAGGTGTGGCCCCTATTAAAGGTGCACATAAAAGAGAAATATGATAAGGTAAATTATCATAGACCAGGTAGATTATTCAGTCCTGAGAAAAGTCCCACTGTTCTGTCCAAAACGAGAAACTTCACCAAGGTGAATAAATTAAAAAGTGTGTTGGTAGGAAGTAGGTAGACAGAGAAATAAAATAAATTTTTAGTTAGTTGGACAATGTCCAAAAAAAAAAAATTTTAATAATGAAACAAAGAAATTTAGTCTTGAGATTGTGATATAAATCATAAAGTGGCAAGTCCACAGAGATATGGCCAGTATCCACTGTTGACTTGACCCAAAACAGAAAAAAAAGTTATAAAGTAAACGATTGGACTAACCCAGTCCCTAACAGACCTAACTCCACGTTACAGCAGGACGGCTATCCCTACCTCCGGCCCAGCAGTTTACGAAGGAGTTAGTCCAAATAAAAAAAATTAAATAAATAATAATATAAATAAATAAAAAAACGGATTACTTCCAGTTTAGAGGGCACTCCCCTACTCTGACTTACTCCCGAGGTACAATGTATCGGCTGGCCTAACTGCCCGTACACAGGGTCACGGTGAGTGATTCCTCTAAACAAAAAAAAAAAAATATTAGAACATAAATAAAAAAGAAAAGAAAGAAATTAAGTAGGGTTCTCACTGGCTAAGGTCTCTGCCACCACAGAGAACCAAATGAGAGTACACGGTGGATAAAACCCAAAGGCAGTTAAGATAAAAAAAAAATAAATAAGTAGTTGTAGCTACTTAGTTAAGTTGGGCCCACAGTGGCTAGATTTCCTGTTGCCTCAGGGCCACCGGGGAGGTTAAACGGCAAATACAACCCAAAGGGCAAAAAACTAAATTATAAATTAAATACTAAAATTAAAATCTTCTAAAATACTTCCGAGGAAGTAGGTTAAAACCTGTCCAGACTTCCAAGTGAATGTCTGGGACAGATTACAGGTAATTAAAGAGTATTTAAATAGCCTAGTCTGACTCTAGGAAGTACTCAAGTTACATGTCAGAATAAAAGGTATCAAGTACCCAAGGTAATTATAAATCGGTAATTATAGGTAATTAAAAATTTTAACGGAATGGCTAAGAAGGTACGGGACAGAAAGAAAAATAAAAAAACAAGTTAAATTTACGTTAATTGAAAGGAAACATATTCTAGATAAAGCGGAAATAAAGTGTGCAACTTTACCTCAGAATGCCCCCATCTCGCGTTCTACGAGTGCGGGGTATGATTCATCACTGGGAAGTGGCACAGGTCAGGTTATACTAAATTTCATAAGAAAAAGAAAGGAACGGTATTTAGATATTCAAATGATACGATAGATGAGCTTCATGGATGAGAAGAGACGATAAACTGTTACAGATGAGTCGAGTCCTAATGGGGTCCAAAGGTGACTCGTGTAGATTTCAGCGCAGGATCTGACTAGACTCGTGCCCCATACTTGAAACTGGAAGCGAAAAAGTCTATCAGACACACTTCAAAAAGTTAGCACAAAAATCAAACTTTAAACTGTACGTTACTCACCGGTACGGTACGATAAGAAATCTCGCAGAGGAATTACATTAGAGAGTTCAACAGGCAGGTTACGGTAACCAACACTTCATCAAATTACTAGGAAATCAACCTGTAATAGATAAATCAGTTGTAAAGCTGATACGCAGAACTAAACGCTACTAATTTCCTTACAGGAATTGAAGAGAAAAGAGAAAAAACAACTTACAATTCAGATATTCCAGCGAAGACTTACAGGTCCAAGATCAACAGGTAGTCATTACAAAAAAAAATTCATCAAAAATCATCCGCCACAGGATTTAACTATTACTAACGAAAACTACCGCCATCGGTAGAGCAGATTCCGGAGAATCAGAAAAAAACGGAACGGTAAAAAGACACCGACATTTTCCCAAGAAAACTTAGGGAAAATTCGGAGAGAGAGACGTTACAAACGGAAGGTCAAAAAAGAATGGCCGCTAACCGGCCGAAGCGTCTTGCCGTTATCTCAAACGGCGCTTCCAAGCAGTGTTGCTAATAACAAAAGTAAAACTAAAATACTGGTCGAAACTGAAAAGAATGAAACAGGCCTAGAAAATTAAAGAAAAAGAAAATAAGAATTTAGATGTATAAATGAATTTTCTAGCTAGAATAAAACCGAAGATATGAGGAAAAGAAAATAAAATAAATATGATTCTGTGACAAAGAAGGATAGATGTGACTCTGAGTACGGGAAGGTAGTTCATCGGAGAATCCGCTAGATCGCAGTAGGTACTCGGCACAGAAAACGGAAACCAGTCACATGACAGATGGCGTTGCTGACACAAGTCTTTCTTAAGCGCTATAACCTTTTAAAGAAAAACCTACCAGGGTACAAAGGTTGAAATTATTACGGAACCAAACATCCAAATTTTATTAAACTTAAACAAACACACCTAATTTGAGATATTACTGTTAAATTTAGATAGAAATAAGATCGATTGGAAGGTGGGGATTTTTCTAGTTTGCTGATTCTCGTTGTGCTTAATTATACTTCAATTCTGTGTCCAAATTGTACTAAAACAGGACCTGTGCCACCTTCACTTAATTTGTATTCATTTTTTTAAACGTTTTTGGTAGTATTCATACTATGGAACGTTTAAATTTCAATTTAATTCAAATTATAATAACTATTTACAAAGGGAGACAGACAGAGAAAAATAGACTTCAGCCACTCAAAATAGACTTTAGGGACTCCTCATCATTTCCAGTGCGGGAGCTCTAACCAATTAAGCTACACTCAAGAATAATTTCCTCTGTCGATAACGATGCCTAGTCCCAAATTAAGCTTTACAATTTTTCTACAAGTCTTAGATGTCAACATACGACAATAGAACTAGACTTAGAAATACGCTTGTAATTATAAAGTACCCAATTAGTACCTGTACTTAGTACAATCAATTAGAAATTCAAGTATTAGTATTCATACTACGGAACGTTTAAATTTTAATTTAAATAAATAGTCCCGGCGCTAAAGTCTATTTTTATTATTATTATTATTATTACTGGTCTTATATTACTTTGCTTTGTAAGTTTCATCGCACACCTATTACCCCAATTTTGAACCACTTCCCGACATTCAATCTTCTTCAAATTTTGCACATAGATACAACTAAGGTGAAGAATACAGAAACCAAAATAATAANCCCCTCCCTTTCACCGTGCGTTTTGTCACTGGAAATTTTCTCTTTTCAATTCATTATATTATAAGCCACCTCCCCCTCCCCCCTCTTGTTTTATTTTTGGCCGGGGAGAGGGGGACGCCCGTCTTTGGAAGATTAAATTTTCTAAGACTTTAATCCTTTACCAAGATATCAAGCCTGGAGCATAATTTATGTTTCTCGTCTCTTTCTCTCTCTTTCTTATTCAACGTCTTTTGTTTGACAATTTTATTTTATATTATTTTTTATTATTATAAAACTTTATTTTTAATCTTATTTTTAAGCGTCAAGCTCTTTTTTTTATTATTAATAAACTTTTATAGGAGTCGGTTTTGGTAGCAGCCCTTGTGCAAAATAGTCTCCCATTAATTTGTGGTTTAGAACGGTAAATGACAATTACCGCATTCATTTATTAGGAGAGTGTGAATTCCAAGGAGAAATTTTAAGGAATGGCACACAGGTACATATATTCAATTTTATAATAATTTTACATAGGGGGGGTTAAAAATTTGAAAAGGACTGACTTTATTATCTAACAATATTCTTTTGATCGGCAAAGCATCCGACATTTAAATAAAAAACAATCAAATGAGACTAAAATGATCACACCACTAAAAAAAAAACATTAATTTTTATCAATGTCTCGGGAGCTACATTTTTCCCGGTTAAACGACTTATATTGGCAGATTTTTATATTAATTATTCTCTGTCTGACTTCCTTTGTAAATAGTAATTACAATTTTTATTACCAAACTAATTTTAGTAATATTTATTCATATGCTATTCGTGCCTCCTCATGTTTTTTTTTTGACCGCGCGCACCTGAAGTTTAAGATATAGTGATTCACTATAATTAATGTTGATGGACATACCAAAAGACTGGCATGCATCCTAAATTGTTTAGAGCTGTCAGAGATGGATTTCAGAATAATCACAATTCTTCTGCTATACATTCAGAAAATAAAATAATTTTTATAAATGTCCAAAAACGAAATCCTATTTAACATTTTAAAACGCATAGAATCACAATATGTTGATAATGTTATTTAGGTTTTTTTCGTTGGACGTCCTGTTTCATTGAAATTTGCTGTTTTAAATGGTTAAAGGGGGTTTGCATGTAAAGGGGAATGGTTGTGTGAGAAGGGTACTGCGTGCAGTGGTTTACAGATCCATTATTGACGGGTTATTCAGATTTAAAGGGTTCTTGATCTATGGCCCTTGAAGGAGGGATATACTCCGCCGTGTTTTATAGATTTTTTTAGTTGGAACAGTCCCTTAGGGAGTTTGTGTTCTGGGGTTGGGTCCTGTATCCCCTTGCTAAAGGGTCATCGGATGCTAGCTAGGTTTCCAAGCCTTCACGCCTACCACTCATTAATTGGCGGAATCAGCGTTACAGAAAAAAAACTCTTTCGTTGGGCTAGGTGAGATGAAGGGAATTTTTCCAAAAGGGTGTTAGGGGAACTCCGGTTTTACCCCGCCGATCAGGAAACCGAGGGAAAATTTATGAGTGGAATATATCTGTCCTCGTATTGAGAAGGGTAAACGCCGCCAAGTGTTGGGAATTCACTGATTTAAGGGTCACTACGAATCCCCTTATTCCCCTCCCCGCACAGAGAGAACATCCTGAAAAGACCCCTCAGGAAACGTTATGACCATGAAATTCTCCACGCTATAGGGGATTCGAACTCACTCCTTCGATGTTGTGGAAACGGGGGGAACTCCGTCCGGTCGTTTGATTGCAAATGACTTGGTTGTGATTCTAAACAACAAGCATGACTCCGATTGATTTAATGATTTCTATGTGTTTGATAGAGAGAAGGGTGGGAGAGGGACGAGCCTGAGTTTAACTATAACTCGGGACATGTTGATGCAACCAACAGACGTGGATAATGCAAATTTATTTGGTTATATCCGAGAAGTATAGTTTGAATTATATAATCTTCTAAGTGTTTAGCATTTCTTACATAGTTAAAATATACATATGCATGACAAAAGGGTATAAAAATCATGCATCGAAATAAACCAGTTTACTGTTATGAACCACGAAAGCTAAAATTAGTGCCATAATACATTTTGAGTTTTCCTATTTTCCTCTTAATCCCAAAATGAATACAAATTATTGTTGTTTGAAGTTGTCTTTTCACTGATAACGAAAGAAGTTACTCCAAGAGGACAACCTACCACCTTCATCGCCCCAATATTCTTTTGCCTTTAAATTCAAAGTTTTCTGAACTGAAATGGGTTTTAATTATCATGTACACTTCTGCTTTCGTGCTTACCGAAGTTTTTGTTTATTTTTGTCTCCGAATTCCAAAATTCTAACTCAGAAATCCGTTTTGGAGAGTAGACAACATTTTTGATTTTGTCTACCGGTGTTTCAACATTTTTGTAAAGCAACATATCTTTAAATCAACTTGTCTAATTTTGATGAATTGTTGGTCCCATATTAATTTCTATTTTCTATGCTCATTCACACACCTTAATTTATTAACTCCTATATTATATACTATTTTATTTAAAAAAAAACTCTTTGGATATTTAAGCAATTTAGATAATTAATCGAAAGTAGCCCACTTACGGTTCGATATCACTTTTAACCACCTGGGCAGATTTAATACAACTCAATTGATGAAAATATGTGCTTTCTTGCACAAACGATTGGTGCGTGGCAATTTATAAAATTTTCTCTAAAAATATGCTATGCATGAAGGATTTCTCAAAAAAATTAAATTTGTAAAATAGTTTACAAAAAAAATCGAAGGAATTAAAAAATTGGAATTTTCACGGGATTATTTGCAGGACGGTTGATGACCCTCGTCTTCCTGTTGAACAGGAAGGAATTCATCTCCGGCTTTTCCTTCATTTCATTCCTCCCCTTCCCCCGACCCTCCCACCTATTTTCATTTATTCACGAAAAAAGGGGGGAAAGACGCGAAAAAAGGTCATTCATTATTCATCCGGGAGGAAGTAAAAAACAGATTAATCTTTGAAAACAATAGCAAAGTCGAAAAAAAGCAAAAAAATATAGTGCGAAATATTTCTCTTGCATTCAACATTATTTGATTTTTTACTATTTTGGCTAAAGTCTAAAAAAAAAGGTTTTATAATATATTTAAAAACGTTAACAAAATTAAAACGTTCCTTAATAGTAGTTTAGCAAAACAAATCATGCTAGATTTATTAAATGCTCTTAGTAGATCCCCAAACTAGAATTACCAAATCAGATATAATCAATGTAGATACAAAATTATATAAGAAATATTGAATGACTTACTGGATGATAAATGAACATACAGCTTCCTAGAAATGACCCTTCTATGAATATCAAGAATGATAACAAAATTTTGAATCAGATAGACAGACTGATATTATTAAATTTTATATAATTGAAGGTGATTAAAATTACTCTAATTACGAGCAATTAATAAGTTGAAAATAAATTAATTAAAAATGTTTATGGTGAAAATTTTTTATTTTAGTCTTCTAATGAGAGACATGTGAGTCAATGATAAATAATGCGATATGAAACTTAACGTAATACAGAATACTATCAGTTACCTTAATATAAAATGTTTTTATTGAATTTTGGTTTTCTTGTCTAGCCTTACTTTCATTGTTGCTAATTGTTAATATTTAGGATAACGCGCTATGATGCACATAATATTATGTTATGATCGCGACTGGAGGATCTTTATATTTTTATAAAAAAAAATGTTTTCACGATGGAACCACGTTGATTCCGAGTATATTTTTTTTCATAAATCATGAAACCATCCTCACTAAATTGCTTTAGGGGTATGGTGATCAATGCTAATTACGTAAAAATTTCTAGGTAACACGTTATGTTGTTCTTATAAATAAAAATTAAATTTTCTAGGCTATAAAATGGCTGGTCAGGCCAAATCGATGCCACATAAATGAGTTTGATTTATTACCCTAAAATAATCCAATGCTGCACTCAAAATTAATACAAAGGGTGTAATCTGGGATTTAATTATATTAATTTATTACTTTTATGTTCTAATGTTTTTAAAGAATTAAGGAAACATGTTTATCAGGTCATAACCTAATATGTGTCCTTTTAGTGCTTATTTTAATATATTAAATTTATAATGCAATGTTAGTTCCTTGAATTATCTTTTATGGAAAAATCTAGTTTCTAAAAAAATGGGTAGGTGATTAATTATCATTAGAAGAGCGATTTCAGTTGCTTGTCGTTTAGGATTATTTTTTTAAATATGAGTGGTGGCCAGTGTGAAGCCTTAGCTCGTGAAAGTGAAGATTTGGCTCTTCTATTAATAATATTAAACAGCATCGGGCGTGGTCACAACTTTGGACACTTCTTTAGATTGTTACTCCCCTTATAAAACTGAAATTCGATATTCTTAAGTCCATAAAGTACATTGCACTTAACATCCCCATATTTATTTATATATAGGGGAGTAGTACTAGTACTAGACGGATCGGACAAACCACTTGTTCGAAACTAGCAATTAGGCATCACTTAGGCCCTGTTTACTATACCCGTGGTAGAGAGTTCCAGCCACTTCTCACATCATACCTCTGCACATTGTACCATCGAAGTGAGTATGATGTGATCAATAGTGAGCCATATAAATCAGAGCGTCGAGGAATCGAACCCTATCTCGTTCTGCTCATGATTCAGTGATGGCCGAGCAGACGTGGTCACGCTGGCTCTCATATTGGGGAGTAACAATCAAAAGAAGTTCCCACCTTGGTTGGTGGTCACCAATCTAGCTATAGGTACAGCACCCGGTCACCCAACATCGCCTTTGCTGTGTTTATGCGCATTAGCGACTAAATGTTTTCGTTAGTTAACTGTAAGGTTTATACAGATAATGAAGTGACCCAATAACTCCGTGTTACATATACGAACGAAGTACATTCTTAGAAGATCTTTTGAATACAACTGATAGCTGATGCAATTCTTCCATTTATCTTACAACAAAATCGTTAGTTTTTTTTTCAGTCATAGTGAATCCTCCCGACATATTTCATTCTTCGTTTGGCGTTCCCCTCAAAACTTTAGTCTAACAAAATAATTATCTATGGTTGTGTTGGTGGAGGTACTCAGGAAAGGGGCTTGTTCGAGAAGAAGGCTTACCTGTCGTATGGCGGAGGTATGAAAGTTTGGTGACTGGCTGTCACATGTACCAGAGTTGAGGATATTTATTAGGACTTGTCTTTCAACTTGTTACCACAAAGTTTGGTCTCCAAGCCTCATATTCCACGAGTACTTAGCCAAGTCTCGCCTGTATACGTTTCATGTCTTACCTGCTTATTTTCAACTTAGTAACCGACTCTTTGCTATTGTTATCTACGCTGTTAAAANGACATGGACTTGAAATCCTAGAGAAGTATGACATATTCAAAATGCATGTTTGAAGTGGTTGACTCCCTCACTTGGCCTATATAAACCTGGATTGTTGGTATATATCTCAGTTCCTCATTGGCCTAAATTTGGGAACCCCCAGTTTGCTAAAAGAAGGCTTGCTGTTATCATGATAATATGTAATTATAATTTTGTCAGAAGGTCGAAGTTTCAGTAAGGTTAACAATACCCCACCCCTGATGTAGAGTCCAATACTTTCACCGAAAAAAAAGTCAAAATATAACTTTTTTTAAATGAAAAAAGAATATATGTTTCAAAAAAGTCATTAAGTCAAAAAACATTATTAAAAAAAATTGTAATTTTTTGGCTCCTACCCCTGTTAAGTTCTATTGTTTCGTCCCCTCCTGCATTTTTTTTTCGGTGTGTTTGAGTGTTTTATTTTTTTTAAAAAAAAAGTACAATGGGGGCAGGCTGGGGTTTTTCTTTGCGAGGGAAAGCGTCCAATGGGTTATTTTCCGAAGGGGGTTTTCGTTGTCAGAAGAATTTTCTTTATTCATTGCAATCCCCCTCCCTTTCACCGTGCGTTTTGTCACTGGAAATTTTCTCTTTTCAATTCATTATATTATAAGCCACCTCCCCCTCCCCCCTCTTGTTTTATTTTTGGCCGGGGAGAGGGGGACGCCCGTCTTTGGAAGATTAAATTTTCTAAGACTTTAATCCTTTACCAAGATATCAAGCCTGGAGCATAATTTATGTTTCTCGTCTCTTTCTCTCTCTTTCTTATTCAACGTCTTTTGTTTGACAATTTTATCATGTCTTACCTGCTTATTTTCAACTTAGTAACCGACTCTTTGCTATTGTTATCTACGCTGTTAAAATTTTTATATTTATTCACTTTAATAGTATTTTAATATTTATTTTTTTCATAGTAGCAGTTCACCAGTTTAAATACATAAATTATTTCAACTGTAGCTATTTAATATAAAATGAATAGCTTGGAGATAGTATTTCACTCAACTAGCTTTAAAATCCTTACAATTGGCATTCGAACCAGTTAGGGGCCACTTCAGCTACCCAAATCTGTGCGGTCACCATCCAAGATGTGACACGCCCGATGCTGATTTACTTTATTGATTGGTGAGCCAACTTCTTTCCTGCTGGAGGCCCCAACTCTACATGTACTAATATTTTTACTGTAATATATGTACTATAATTTTTACCATTAGACATGCAAATGGATCTCTTTCTAACTACATCCTGTGCCTTTCTTTGACAACACAGTGATAAACAGTGTATAACCTTCATATATTTAATGCCGTAATTACCTATTCTAATTATTTCGATATAAAAATGGAATTTTATTCAAGATATTTATTGTTAAAATTCCAAAAAGATAAATTGAACTACATTTAATATTAATAAAATATTATTCGATGATAAATTATAAAGATAAATAAAAAAGGAGACACAGAAAAATATAATAATAGAACATTTTTAAGGACATGATAAGAAAATAATAAAATCAAATCCAAATATTTCCTTATAAAATTTGATGTAAAAAGAAACAATTTATCGAAACTTCGAAAGCCAGAAACAAAGAGAAAAACTATACAAGAAATCTAAATTTCAAAAGAAAAGAATAAAATATATATTGAAGGTGAGAACTTGATCATTCTATTTATTTTTCTGACAAATAAATAACCAGAAAAAGAAAGGGATAAAGCGCTGGAATAATCGATAAAAAGGATTTCAGACAAAAAATAATAATAATAAATAAGAGGAACCGATAAAAATAAAATAAATATATTTTTTATACTTCAGATGAGAAAAAATTGTCTTGAGGGTGGTCTAAAGAAAGTGGGGGGGGGGAGTACCGGAAA
>KZ653725.1:12664-36975 GCA_001010745.2 Gerris buenoi | reverse complement strand
AAACCAGCAATCCACACGCATTTCCTGGGAAAACTTTTGAACGGTTTGAACGCGAGATTCCAAATTTGACACAAAAACACGCCCAAAACACCACCGAATTCGTCGGCCATGGAAATTGGTTTAGTGGACGTGGTTGACATTTGAACTTAAAACCTTAAAAAATGGAGAAGAAAAAAAAAAAAAAATGTGGTGTTTAAATAAATATGGAATTTGGTGTCACGTTGTTTGGTTTATTCATTCTGGATCGGTGTTATTAATGGTGAAAAAGTGGTGTCGTTTAAATTTGAACCACATCCACTAAGCCAATTTCCCTGCCAAGTGGTGTTATAGGTGTGTTTTGTGTTGAATTTGAATCTCCATTACACCATTTTTAGGATTTCAGCCGACTCTAGGAGGGAATAAATCCTTTCAAAGTAAACTGGCCTCCATGACGACATACCATTACAAGGAAGACGATGATTGATTATTCTCAAATTCGGTCTACTAAAAGTAGTTTGCCTACACTCTATTAGCAGTGTGTACTAAAGTAAGTGGTGCCCTATCATGATAAAAAAACAATCGACGTCTTTCTTGTAATAGTAATTCCGTGTCTGTGGAGTCCAAAAAATGGTCCAATAGATATTCCCAATTCGACCCAAAATACGCCCAAAACACCGTTAATAACACCGATCCAGAATGAATAAACCAAACAACGTAACACCAAATTCCATTTTTATTTAAACACCACATTCCCCCCCCCCATTTTTTAACGTTTTAAGTTTAAACATCAACCACGTCCACTTAACGAATTTCCCTGGACGACGAATTCGGTGGTGTTTTGGGCGTGTTTTTGTGTCAAATTTGGAATCTCGCGTTCAAACCGTTCAAAAGTTTTCCCAGGAAATGCGTGTGGATTGCTGGTGCTTGGTTTGTAACCCTCCTTTAGTTTCCTCGTGCTGCCTCTAGCGCACGTTTTTTCGCGTTCTAACTTTAATTTCTCTACCAATTTTTAACAGAATCAAAAAGTGGAGTATACCGTTGGAAAGCTTATTAAAAGAAGAAGTTTTGGAGAAATTGGCCAGGCTAAGGCTAAAGGATTGGTTTTCCGTAAAACACAAATAACATTTTCTGAATTTCAGAAACTTAATTTTTTTCCAATTGCGATTGTACAGGAATTATGAAAAATGTTTTTAGAAACTTATAAGGTCTGTATTCTTATTGTAAATTTTATGAGCTTTTCAATGGTTGTTTCAAATTTGCTTTAGGACCAACAGGTTGAAAGATATGACCATTTGTATGAAGAAAACTCGTGTTTTACAGAAAAAAACAGAAAAACCGAAATAACTCCCTTACACTTGAGAATTGGACAGGGCTCAAGAGGAAATGTTTTGATGCTTGTTGAGTGTAGAATCACCTCCTGAAGTTTGTAACATTTATCGTGAATCACCCTGTATAATATAAAGAGTGAGTACTGTGATGGCACGATCTTTAGAATTTTGGTTTTACATGCATTTATGCATTTTAAGGTCCCCTGAGTCAAAAATTTGGTTTATAAAAAATGTCCGTCTGTCGTCTGCTGTCGATTGTTACTAGTCTGTATCTGTGTGTGCATGAAATCTGGAAGTAAGAATGCAAGTTTAGATAAAACATAAATATAAATTTTTGGGGCGCCGTCCCACTAAAACTCCTAACAAAATTAAAAAAAAAATCCTTTATAAAGGTTCTGTTGATTTTTAATTTTAAAAATCTCAAACATAGCCTATTTAAATATGGATCTAAACTTATAAGTCGTTTTGCCGGGAAAAATTGAGTTCCCGAGATAAGTCAAATTTTATTTAAATTCAAAAACAAAGTAACCACCACCTGTTGTTGTGTTGCAAGTTGTCATCACAATTTTTTTTATTATAACTTAAAAACGCATTTCGACAGATATTATCATCAACAGTGTGCGTTTTAATTTAGTTTAATTTAAACTATTTTACAAATTTTTATGATAAACTAACAGTACAAGATGGGGGTAGACTGCAAGTTGTAATGCATGTGTAAAATAGTTAGCTTAGTACAGAATTCAGTCTTACTAACATTATTTATTTAACAGGCACCATGAACATGATGTTATACGTCGAAAGACGTTTGTCAGTTTTAATAAAAAAAATTGTGGTGACAATATTGTTGTGTTACTTTCCACCAACCTCTTCAGTCATAATTATGAAGTGGTACCAGAAAATCTCAGTAAAAAAAAAAATATATATATATATTTGCGCCATGAGTTTAATCTTGCCCCACGAACTTATAATATCAAGATCTGTTTAAAGCTTGTATTATTAAAAAATCAAATAACTTAAAACAATCGATGTTTAAATAATATTATTTATGATTTTTACAGACTTAGGGCTATATATATTGTATGTATAGTAATTTCCGGAGCAAATTATTTATTTGATTCGTTTAAAATACGTGTTATTGTAATGCGTATTTAACGACCTATGAATTACATTTAAAAGAATATAGAATTACAAGAAGAAAAACCTAAAACAAGGAGATGGTAATTTGATGAATGCATGATTCAGAATGTTTTATGAATCTTAAAATAATAATAGATTTTATTTTATGTTAATTTTGCATAATATTCTATCCTTCATTTAAAAATCTTTGTAAAAAAAAGTTGTATCTTATTTATTTAATTTAATTTTTATAAACATTATGTAAATCGAATAAATGTTAGAATCTTTTTTGCTTCTTATATTGAATAAAATAAATTTCCATTTTATTTATATCAAATAAATTCACTCCTACTCTTTTATTTGTAACTATGGTACATATTAACAACTGTGATGTTCACAAGATTTACTTGAACCTTAATACTGTTAAAGTTGACGTTGCGTCATCTATTTTAATTAATATTTTAGTAATTTTTAATTTCTAATTGTAATTATAAATAAATGTTTTTATTATTTTGGCGGTTGAAAATTAGGGCCTGCTTCTTTTGAATCACGATTTTTATATGGATCTACACAACACAATCACGAATTTATGTTAATAATAAAAGAATAAGAATAAGATCTTCTTATTCTAATTCTTATGTTAATAATATATTTATTTATAATGTGTGTATTTTTCTGGAAATCTCAAGAGCAAATAATATATAGGTTATTAGTATTTTTTTCCGCACAAGAGAGAGACGTTCCTCCCTCGCTAATATTCTGTATCTGAAGAGGAATCTACATTTTCTATCAGTTTTTTTTATGCAATAAGTTAAATTTAAAATTGTATAACTTAAAACTATATTTATGATAATTCGTTGCTGTTATCCTATGGTTATTAGGGTTTCTAATAAATTTAGTATTTTTCTAGTTTTGTATTAATCCTGATGCAATTTTTTGTTCAGTAGTAGCCCTCTGGGTATTGCAAACCAGTCAAACGAGTCTCAAGTTAGATACAATAGGTAAGTTTTCCAGTNATATATATATATGTATAGGGCTTGCGCCTTACCAATATTGTGGCTCAATTCCAAATTTCATTCAAATCGAATAGAAAAATATGAAAATATAAGAAATGTGTTGTAAATTTTATGTTTTTTTTGGGGTTATAGGGATTTTATGTTTCGGTGCGAACTCTAACCGGTTTACTAAAGTACATAACCTTGCTTGCTTTGCATCCCAGAAAAGGTTTTTAGATGAATACTTGAAGAGGTGTGCGCCCGAAACCTAGGGCGCTCTACTTGACACAGAGGGCGCCCTTCTCTGCTTTAGAAACCTCTTCCTTATTATTCCGTAGGGCGCCCTTGCGGGTCCCCCATGTTTTCGGACCCTACCCTTGGTTACGGTTAGGGGGCGCACTCCTTCAATATTATAATGACCCCGTATTCCACAAGTGGGGCCCTGCGGGGTCCTTCGTGACCCAACCCTGGCGGACTCGTCCTATAAGAATAAAATCAAACAAAATATTTTACAAATATTGTGTTTCTCTTCTTTTGTAAATAAAATTGTAATTATAATCTTGTCTACATTTTGTGCACAACTAAAAGCTAAGCTTAATTTAATTAATATTAGTAGATATTAAAAGTGTGATAGTCAGTTTATAATTATTATTTTTATTATTGTTATTAATGTAATTTTTATTATTATTTGTCGTTCTGTTACTGTTCTTTGTTAAAATTATAATAGTTAATTTTTTTTTTTCTAAAAGAAAAATTGAAATCTGTTTTAAATTTTAAACATAAGTTTATACATCTGACACTCTCTAATGGACATTAATTTCTAAATTTAAATTATCGACGTGACAAATGAACATTTTTAATAAAGGACTGAAGATGACCTTAGTAAGGGTCAAAACGTTTCCGACTAAAATGTAATTTTTATTCTTACTTACACCTATAGCCTTCTTACCTTGCTTTTAATAGATAGTTTAAGTATATTTTATTTCCTGCATCATTATTTAAATTTAAGTAATAAAGAGCGATAAAAAAGTACACCTTTTTGCCAGACATCGAACCAACGATCTTTGTTTTTAATCGCTACATAAAATCTTCTTTCTAGAGCCTAAATTTAATACTATATGTATTAAATAATATAAACAAAAGCTTCAAGTGCAGCTTTTGTTTTAAAACGTGGCTTATTAACTAATTTATAATTTTTAAGGTACTTCTTTAGATGGTTACTCCCCTATGTTGTTTTAGAATATAAATGACTTTAATTACTTAACATTAAGAAAAAGGTATGTTTAGTCCAATGTACTTTGGACTAAGGAATATCACACTTCTGTTTTGATTAGAGGAGTATCATTATAAAGAAGAATACTCCGTACACCTTCTTTAGATTGTTACTCCCCTCTCTATTTTTTAAAAGAGGAGTAATAATTTAAAGAATAGTACCATTTTTAAATCATTATTGTGAGATTTGAGCCATCTAAACAGAAATAAAATCAGAAAATAATTGTGGACGCTATGAGTGATCAAAGAATAAAGTTAAAAAATATTAATAAAATCTAGCTCCGGCTTAGGTATCAAACTTGTAGATCTTTAAATATTAGTATCTGTTTCATTAATCAATTTTTAACTTACCGTTAATTCATAAAACATCTTTAAAGTTGCTTCCGCTATTTTAATAATAGCAGGGGGATACTTTTTTTTCTTTTTTTCTTTTTTTTAAATCTCCTTTTTTGATTTTTCCTGATAGTTATGCGGCTATAGCTACAAGTGTGTCAAATTATTGGTTTTTAGCTAATTCTGCAAGTTACTTAGAATTTTTATGATAAGTGAGTGACTCGGTAACAAAAAACTTTATTATAAAGCTTAATTTCGGGTTTAGGTATCGTTAACGACAGAGGAAATTATTCTTCAGTATAGCTTAGTTGGTTAGAGTGCCTGTACTGGATATATAGGAGGCCTGTGGTTCAAATCCCGGCGCCGGAGTCTATTTTTCTCTGTCTGTCTCCCATAGTTAATAATAATTATAATTTGATTTAAATTTAAACATTCCGTAATATGTAGTGTTCATAAAAACTTAAAAATTGAAAACAATTTTGACCTTCTTCCCCTTTGAAAACGCTTAATATTAAGGGCTCAATTTTTTTTACAGTACCTAAGCTACTTAAAGCTTAATCTATGTTTCATATTCCAAAAGCCCATCTTAAGAGGAAGCAGCGATATGAGGATGACAAAGACCGGGTGGATTGGTTCAAGTTAAAGATACACTGCATGCGCATGCTTGCTGAAACTTAAGCTTGCGCAGTGCCGTGCGTTCAGATAATTTTATATATTAACAATAGAAAGCTTTTCTCCTTCTTTTCATTAAAAAAAAAAAAAATGGGAGTAAAGCGGACAAAAAACGGCGAAGGGAGAAAAAAAAAGAAAATGAAGAAATCACAAAGGAAAACAAACGGGCGAACGAAATCGGCTTATAAAGTATCTTTGAAGCGTGAAATATTTTTACGCCTGCTCCATAATATGCACGAATGGTCTTTTGAAAAACAGCTCACTGGAACAAATACATATGCTTGTNAACATTGTTATGGGTCCGATTTCAAAAATTTTAAAACAAAAATCTTTTTCAGATCTCAAGGGACATTTTTAGTTCCGTGTCTGTCTGTCGGTTTGTAGCTCATTTTTTGCAAACTAACATAGCCTAAAGACTACTAGTCCGATTTTAATAACATTTATATTCTAAGTCATAATTAGTCCATTATTGGTCCCATGTATGTTTGAAATTTCTTTCCCATTTGTTTCTCCTTCTCATGCACTGCACACAAGTATACTCCTATATCTTCAAAAATATACAAATTGGATTTTTATGCAATTTGGATGGATTGTTCCAAGTTGCCCGTGGGTAACCTTACATTAATTAATTTCAAGCAGAACTTTTTTTTATTTAATTTAACTTTTTTTTTATTAATTTCAAGCAGACCGATACACTGACGCGGGACCAAGAATGTTATTTGATGACTGAAACGGAACTTTCTGTTCGAATTTTTTATATTTGGAGACATCAATTATTTTCGTATTTCAGAACGGTCACATAGCTTTCTAGATGTTTTCAATTTCTATTATAGCCTTCCTTACCACCCTGTTGTAATACCCACTGACAGAATCACAATTACTCAGATGTCCTCAAACCTGATGAGTGATGAGTGATGAGATAGGCAGTTTATTCAGAATTCTGAGGTATTTTCTGATCTTGTGTCTATAATTTTTCTATGGGTTTACGTATTATTGAAGGCGGGTTAAGATAAGTCTTCCGTTTTGTCTGACTTGACGAAACTTCAAGAGATTTAGCATACAAGAGATTTGGTAGGCACCTATATATATATATATGTCGTTAATAAGGTTGATGGTTGGGCGGATAAAGTTAGGGCACGTATAAGGCCCAAATATCTGAAGGTAGAGTGCAGTGTTGGAGCCCGTAGCGGTAGAGTCACGTACTAAATGAGACATCAAAGGCTCCCCTGGCCCTAGTGTGTAGGTGAGGCGAGACGAGCCTTTGCCCCAAGCGTGGGTCGGTGTGGCAAGGGGAGCTTTGCCTCACTAGCCCGTCTCTCTTGACTTGCCCCGCTTATAATTAACGAGGAACTGTCAGCCCTCAGCACACTTTGGTGACATACCTCTCTTACTTTATCACTAATTAAATTTCAACATTTTACCGGATAAAGAATATTTTAATTATAATAATAAGTCCTTGGATGTCATTAATATTATTATTATGATATTAAGTTAACCTTAATTCCTTGGTTTAACCATAATCGCTGTTTAAACTTAGCACATTGCTGTTTAAAACCTAAAAAAAAAAATCAATATCGTTATTTGACATAACTCAGAAAATATGTGAAGCAGATTAATATAATGCTCCAATTGGTGTGCCACCTAGCTTCCTAGTGTCCTAGTGCGTATACTTTAATGATTTTATGCTTGTACGACTTACTATTGTCCAATTTAGAGCTTACCTGAATTGCTTCAGAGCTTTTTAGGTAGGCGATTGTTCTAAAGAACGAAACATTGTTATGGGTCCGATTTCAAAAATTTTAAAACAAAAATCTTTTTCAGATCTCAAGGGACATTTTTAGTTCCGTGTCTGTCTGTCGGTTTGTAGCTCATTTTTTGCAAACTAACATAGCCTAAAGACTACTAGTCCGATTTTAATAAATTTATATTCTAAGTCATAATTAGTCCATTATTGGTCCCATGTATGTTTGAAATTTCTTTCCCATTTGTTTCTCCTTCTCATGCACTGCACACAAGTATACTCCTATATCTTCAAAAATATACAAATTGGATTTTTATGCAATTTGGATGGATTGTTGGGAAAGCCATCTAGGAACGCTTGGAGAAGTATTACGCAGATTTAGAGCCGTAGGGCTCCGAGCTAAAATGGAGAAATGTAAATTTTTGAAACAGTCAGTCAAATATCTGGGTTACCTGATAGATAAAGATGGAATACATCCAACGGCAGAGAGAGTGGAGGCCATTAAGAATATAGAAACACCAAAAAACGTCACGGAGTTGCGAGCGTTTTTAGGAAGTATCAATTTTTACGAAAGATTCATTCCGAAGTTACACGCTAAGTGCTCCCGATTACACGAATTGACAGGAAAAAAGGTGAAATGGAATTGGGAAGAAAAAGAACAAAAAGAATTTGAAGAAGTGAAAAGAGTGTTGACAGGTGCTGAAGTAGTGGTACCTTATGATGTGAAGAAGCCGGTGGTGATTGCTTGTGATGCGTCAGAAATTGGATTGGGAGCGGTACTGCTCCATAAATATGCAGATGGAACGGAACGGCCGGTAGCCTATGCGTCGAGGAAATTGTCACCTAGAGAAGGAAGATATTCCGTGATTGATAGAGAGGCACTAGCGCTGGTATTTGGAGTAAGAAAGTTCCATCAGTTCGTTTACGGACACACATTTATTTTACGGACGGACCACAAACCTCTGGAAAGGATTTTTGGCGTTAAGCGGAATTTACCTAAGGTAGCAAACAACCGGTTAGTGAGATGGGCATTGGTACTTTCGGAATATAAGTTCCAGATTGAATACCAAAAAGGAGTTGAGAATGGGTGCGCTGATTTTTTATCCAGACTTCCGAATCCTAAAGAAGAATACGAGGAACTTTCAATAAATTGCATGGAAGGTGGAGCAGAAGAGTTAGTGAGTTTGGAAAAACTCAAGAGAAACACGAAGACAGACCCTGACCTGATGCGAGTCGTACGATATGTAGAAAATGGATGGCCTATAGAAGGAGAGGAAACGGAAGACATGAGAGGATTTAGAAGAAGGAAGGATGAGATCTCGTATGATGATGGTGTTCTTTTGTGGTGCAACCGAGCGATTATCCCCAAGTCACTTCAGGGTAGTATATTAAGAACGCTTCACATTGGCCACCCGGGGATTGCAGCAATGAGGGCACTTGCACGGTATTATGTCTGGTGGCCGAATATTGATCGAGATGTGGAAACATTTGTAAAACGGTGTACACCCTGTCAAGTGGGGAGAGATATGGAAGCTGAAGTCCCTTTATACCCTTGGAGTATTCCAGAGCAAGCTTGGGACAGAGTACATTTAGATTTTGCGGGACCAGTTGATGGGAAATATTGGTTAGTAGGGATCGATGCCTTCTCGAAATGGATTGAAGTCGAGGTTTTAGCTGGAACAACTACTAATATTCTGATTCAACGACTTAGGCAGTGGTTTGCGCGATACGGAGTCCCTCGTCAGTTAGTTACCGATAACGGACCTCAATTTAGGTCTGAGGAGTTCAGTATTTTTTGCAAAGCCAACAACATAAAGTTAATTAGAAGTGCACCGTACCACCCGAAAACAAATGGTTTAGCAGAAAGAGCAATTCGGACACTTAAACAGAGATATGCCGCTTGTAGAAAACAAGGTAAAGACTGTGTTTTAGGGTTGCAACAAGTGCTTATGACATATCGGAATAGCCCTCAGACCACTACTGGGCGTTGTCCAGCAGAAATGTTTATGGGGCGAAGGCTTCCAACCCCATTGGACCGACTAAAGCCAAACCCAAGGGAAAGAATGGAATGGCAGGCCTGGAAACAGAAAGGATACCATGACAAAAAAAGCCGGGAGCGAAGTTTTGAAGCTGGGGAAGCAGTATGGATAAAATTGGAATTGGGAAAAGGGTGGCAACCAGGAGAAGTTATCAACCGTACGGGAGATCTGTCTTATGAAGTAATGGTAGGAGGAGAAAGGAAGAGAAAGCACGCGGACCAGCTGCGCAGCCGATTGGGAGCGGAGGATGATAGAGAAGAGACGCGGAGTCAGGAGGTAGAAAACAAGGAACGCCAGGAGCTGCCCCGAAGATCGAGTAGACTAGAAGAGAAGCGAAGTCTTGCGGAGCGGGGAGATATGTAGAGTAATATTATTCTTTGTTGACAGCTTGTCATATTGTTAAATAATATAATGTTTTATTGTTGCTTACTTTCTGGTATCTTATATTACTCATAGTTAAGAAACCTCAATCTCAATGAGCAAAAACAGCTTGATCAGTTTATTGTAGATGAAAATCAAAATATAGTCATATTTAATAGATACTGATATCGACCAATTCAGTTTAGTTGGTTTGGTTAAGTATTTGTTTCAATTGTATCCACTAGGTATGTATGTATTACATATTATGAGGAGTTTTAACTTAGGCTGAACTTTAGCAAGTTAGTAGAAATTTAAAAGAGGTATAAGTTTGAGGTTGAGAAGTAGTTTGAGGTGGTACGTGCCAGCTCCGCTAGATGGCAGTATAGGTGCTTAATCTTATTGTTAGTTCCCATGCTTGTTTAATCACGTGCTCGGATGAGTACATTTTATTTTCTAAGTCACGTAAAAGCTCTTAAAGAGGATCCTTAAAGTATTAATTCGGCTTAAACACTTTTACAGATCTACTTTTATTTCTTTTTACGGCGGATTAGAAGATAAACCTTCCCCCGGTGAACTAAATTGCACCTTTTTGTTTTCCACTGTTTCATCGATTTACTCTATGTTAACTTTTATTTTATTACAAACTTCTTTTTTTTATTATTGTTTAATTTTGAGTCATTGATTTCTAATTAATATATTAGGTTTGGAGTTAGGTTTGAGATGTGGTGAGATTAGTTTATAAAATATTGCACTATTTATACATATTAATATATTCACTCCTTTTCCTTTACACCTTCTTCGGGGTGAGGAAAAGTAATAATTAATATAAAAATACCATTTTTGAAAAATGGTCTTATTATTACTTTACCTTAATTATTGCCATGTGTAAAATTTGGGGATGATTGGAAGACGGTAAATGGTTCAAAATTGGGGTAATGGGTGTGTGATGAAACTTGCAACGATGTTTTTTTTTTTTTTTGTGTGTGTGTGTGTGTTTTTTAAGTAATTATGTCCAACTTATTATTTATTTATTTTTTTTTGGTTTCTGTATTCTTCACCTTAGTTGTTTCAATGTGCAAAATTTGGGGAAGATTGAATGACGGGAAGTGGTTCAAAATTGGGGTAACGGAAATGTGCGATGAAACATACAAAGTAAAATAATATAAGACCAGTTAAAAAGGAATTAAGTCTAAAAAGGTTTCATATTGAATTTATTTCATTTTTAAAGTTTCGTAGATTCTTTTCGAAACCCTTTTGCCGAGGGTGATGCATCCATCTGTCCGTCGCTTTTTGGTTCATATACGGCCCGAACCGTTTAAGCTATAGAGCTGAAGTTTAATACACTGCCGCAACTTTTCTACCCAACCATAGGAAAAATATACAGAAGCGAAAATTAAATATGTGCATGCGCAAAATGTGGCTAATTCAAAAAATTATTTATTTATTTATTTTTAATCGAGTAGGGTATCAAATAAAGTAGGGTATCAAAAATGATACCCTGATGAGCAGGTAAATAATGCAAAATTTAATAAACCTTTGTTTGTGACCTACTATTAAGTAGCTTTCATTTGATACCCTACTCATCAGGGTATCCAATGAAAGCTGCTTAATAGTAGGTCATGAACAAAGGTTTATTACATTTTACATTATTTACCTGCTTTATAAGTTAAATTATATCCAAAAGAACCCCCCCCCCTCCAACCACTATATAACGGCTAGTCCTAAAATTTAGAAATAATTCACGGTAATACCTTATGATGGGGCGGTGAAAATTTCCTGAAAGTATGTAATTCATCTTGTCGTTATTACCGATAAAAAACATTGTGACCCCACAATCAAAGACGGATCGAATCAAAGACCCCTGAGGTGGGAAAACAAATCATAATTATATAACGGGCATGCTTAATCATATAATCATCTACGAAACCCTAATAAGTGTATATACTTGTATGTACTTCCCTGTGATTGTTTTATTATGTTTAAGAATATTCATGAAGGCAATCAGGTTCGATATTAATTTAAACCTAATTGATATATTATCAATCATTTAATATAATATATTTTGCTTCCGAGCTTACCGAAGGTAACGGAAGCTATGTGATCGTTTCGAAGAACGAAAAAATTTTAGGTCTCCGATTTCAAAAATTCCAAGACAGAAATCCGTTTCAGACATCAGGGAACATTTTTGGTTCCGTGTCTGTCTGTCGGTCTGTCTGTCGGTCTGTCTGTCGGTCTGTCGGTCGGTCTGTCGTCAATTTTTGCGAACCGCCATATCTTAAAAACTACTCGTCCAATTTTAATGAAATTTGGGAGGTAGGTCATAACTAGCCCATTGTTGGTCCCATATAAGTTTCAACCTTCTGCGCTTATTAGTTTATCTTCTACAAGCTCACAAACATACATTTATTTACAGCTATATCTATTAAAGTAATCATCTGATTTTTATAAAATTTGGATGGTTTGTTGAAAGTAGCCTGCAGATAGCACCTGTCTGATTTCAACCTTCTGCGCACTTCAAAACGTACTAAATTAATATGTCTTATACTACATAGCCGCATGGCTCACTGACTCACTGACTGACATTAATGTTTACCCACTTCCAGAAGAGCTAGAGACTTGCGGTTTGCGCCATTCGACGCGCAACGTTCATATTGTGAACCAAAATAATTATACAAAGTTCAATTTTCCCCCTCCTTCCACCCTTAAAAAAATTAAAATGGCCGACTTGATTTTTAAGCTGGTTTGGGAGCTTATTGCAGCTAAACGGTAAGTCGTATTAGAAAAAGGATAGCACAAGTGGTAACTGATTTTAAAAGATCTACAACTTTAGTCCTATGCGTTTTTGTCGAATCATCATCGGTTGTACCTTAGATGGTGATCATTTTGTTAGTTTTTGGTTTTATTTTTTTCCATTTTTGTCTTTGAATGGCCATAGATTCTATAATAGTTGGCCGATTTTATTTCTGATTGCGGCGATTAAATCTCACACTAATGCTCTTTAAATTAAGTATATTTTATTTCATTAGTTCATCCTACTTGCTGAGAACATGAGAGTAAACTTTTTCCTGAGCGCCGTGTCACGTGACCACTTTTTTTGGTTTTTAATATTGTGTCGTATATCAATTTAAAGGCCTTGATATGTACATTAAAGCTATTTTATTTGTTGATTTTTTAAAAATGTTGTACATGTACTTTTGTACCGATTTATGATTTTGTTGTAGGTTAAATGGTTTAAATATTTTTTAAATTAGGGTTTTTTTAATTTATATTTATTTATTAGTTAAATTAATACCCTTTTGTATTGTTTGTCTTTTAAAAATATAACTTTGGTACCTCAGAGGACAGGAGTACAAATGTTAAAGTTTATCTTTTATAATATGATGTATATCGTTGAAAAGCTCTTGCATAGTAGATTAATTTTTGTTATATTCTGTTTTGTGTTATTTTTAGTTTTGAGGGGGGGGGGGATAAAAAAAACCTGTTTAGGTATACAGCGGTTTCTACGATTTGGTTACAGTTTTATATTTTTTTATAAAATAAAGTATTGGTGCTTGTTGGAGGCTTTGTTTCTACAGCAAATGTTTAAACTTCTGCAACTTTATTAAATATTTACTGGGTCAGTGCCGCGCCGCGCCGTTCCAACTTTTTGATTATTTTTATCGAGGTATTTTTTCTTAATTTGGTCTTTTCTTTGCGAGGAAGCTATGTGCCACATTAATTGGCAGAGTATTTTAATTAGGAGTAAGGGTTTATTTGGAGAAGCAAGTTTCTGTTTATCTGGAGAATTTAGTTCTAAAGGTATAACAATAGAGGGAGTGGAGGTCTTGTTCCGAGTCTTTTGTTTTTCTATAACTTCTAAGTTTCTCTCAGTAAAAACTCAGAACGAGAAGTATATCTGGGGTAAGGCAAGAGAAGTATATCTGGGGTAAGGCAAGAGAAGTATATCTGGGGTAAGGCAAGAGAAAAACCTCCACATACAAAAGGAGTTTTCTATTGCGGGGTTCGGGCACGAAGGATACGTGACCCCGGGGTAAATCCGCCGTTTTATCTTGATTTAGACCCCGAGCATGAGAGGGGGTAAGTAGGGTGGAGGTATAAAATAGCCGTGGGGTAATTTGGGTTCGGACTTCTCAAGCCAGGGTCGGATCCAGTTTACCCCAGTATGACCCCACCTATATTGGACCCTCTGGTGTTATGGTTTTCCCTATCCGATAGTTTACCCCATGTTATCGTAAACAATTGTATAATAACTATTATAGATATCTGGGATTGGAACTTGGTACCTGAATTCTCTTCTCAATTGTTCCCCGATACCTATTATAAACAGTTCTGCCATAACCCCCCCCGTAATACCTCCATATTTAAGTTTGTCGGTTTAATTAAGGCTGCCCGATATGATAAGGAGCACTTACACTTGCCCCATTGTTATTTAACTGTAAACAATACCCCCGGACAATAAATTCCAACCATAACATCATATTACACTTCCCAGTTTAGTTTTATCGCCTTTATAGAATATTACTCTTTATTATAATTTTATAACGAATCGTAAAGCTAAAGTTTATTACACTATAGTGCTACAATACGATAGAATTTTACTCAAACACTTTACATCGATATTATAATATTATATTTTATATGTATTTATACAGCTCTCTCTATGGAACTTAAATTTGTAATCACAATAATGAAATGTTCCAATTCATTACAGTGAAAAATAGACTAAAATATATTATCTATTTTGTTTAGTTTCATGTGATTCTATTATTATAAAACTTCTTTTTGTTAATTAGTAAATTTTCTCTCATTATATGGTTCAAAATTAATTCTTAATTCAATCATCTTTAATAAAATATAAATTGATATAGGAAGAAATAAAGATAATAGCCATTTACGTACCCAGAGCAGTAAGTGCGGTATTACAGGCCGAGGGCGAAGTTTGAAAGCACGAGTGCGTTTAACGCCCGAGGCCTGTCATAGCGCTTACTGCTCGTGGTGCGTACACTATTTTATCGCCCACCACATGTGTATGTGTACTAACTTTTTTACTATGTAAAAAACTATTTTGCCGTAGTCTTCAAAAACAATAAATGCATGTTAAGGTTAAATCATTACTATACCAAAACAAACCGAAGTTATAAAAATATCGATTGTTGTTACTATACCATCATTACTATACCAAAACAAACCGAAGTTATAAAAATATCGATTGTTGTTACTATACCATCATTACTATACCAAAACAAACCGAAGTTATAAAAATATCGATTGTTGTTACTATACCATCATTACTATACCAAAACAAACCGAAGTTATAAAAATATCGATTGTTGTTACTATACCATCATTACTATACCAAAACAAACCGAAGTTATAAAAATATCGATTGTTGTTACTATACCATCATTACTATACCAAAACAAACCGAAGTTATAAAAATATCGATTGTTGTTACTATACCATCATTACTATACCAAAACAAACCGAAGTTATAAAAATATCGATTGTTGTTACTATACCATCATTACTATACCAAAACAAACCGAAGTTATAAAAATATCGATTGTTGTTACTATACCATCATTACTATACCAAAACAAACCGAAGTTATAAAAATATCGATTGTTGTTACTATACCATCATTACTATACCAAAACAAACCGAAGTTATAAAAATATCGATTGTTGTTACTATACCATCATTACTATACCAAAACAAACCGAAGTTATAAAAATATCGATTGTTGTTACTATACCATCATTACTATACCAAAACAAACCGAAGTTATAAAAATATCGATTGTTGTTACTATACCATCATTACTATACCAAAACAAACCGAAGTTATAAAAATATCGATTGTTGTTACTATACCATCATTACTATACCAAAACAAACCGAAGTTATAAAAATATCGATTGTTGTTACTATACCATCATTACTATACCAAAACAAACCGAAGTTATAAAAATATCGATTGTTGTTACTATACCATCATTACTATACCAAAACAAACCGAAGTTATAAAAATATCGATTGTTGTTACTATACCATCATTACTATACCAAAACAAACCGAAGTTATAAAAATATCGATTGTTGTTACTATACCATCATTACTATACCAAAACAAACCGAAGTTATAAAAATATCGATTGTTGTTACTATACCATCATTACTATACCAAAACAAACCGAAGTTATAAAAATATCGATTGTTGTTACTATACCATCATTACTATACCAAAACAAACCGAAGTTATAAAAATATCGATTGTTGTTACTATACCATCATTACTATACCAAAACAAACCGAAGTTATAAAAATATCGATTGTTGTTACTATACCATCATTACTATACCAAAACAAACCGAAGTTATAAAAATATCGATTGTTGTTACTATACCATCATTACTATACCAAAACAAACCGAAGTTATAAAAATATCGATTGTTGTTACTATACCATCATTACTATACCAAAACAAACCGAAGTTATAAAAATATCGATTGTTGTTACTATACCATCATTACTATACCAAAACAAACCGAAGTTATAAAAATATCGATTGTTGTTACTATACCATCATTACTATACCAAAACAAACCGAAGTTATAAAAATATCGATTGTTGTTACTATACCATCATTACTATACCAAAACAAACCGAAGTTATAAAAATATCGATTGTTGTTACTATACCATCATTACTATACCAAAACAAACCGAAGTTATAAAAATATCGATTGTTGTTACTATACCATCATTACTATACCAAAACAAACCGAAGTTATAAAAATATCGATTGTTGTTACTATACCATCATTACTATACCAAAACAAACCGAAGTTATAAAAATATCGATTGTTGTTACTATACCATCATTACTATACCAAAACAAACCGAAGTTATAAAAATATCGATTGTTGTTACTATACCATCATTACTATACCAAAACAAACCGAAGTTATAAAAATATCGATTGTTGTTACTATACCATCATTACTATACCAAAACAAACCGAAGTTATAAAAATATCGATTGTTGTTACTATACCATCATTACTATACCAAAACAAACCGAAGTTATAAAAATATCGATTGTTGTTACTATACCATCATTACTATACCAAAACAAACCGAAGTTATAAAAATATCGATTGTTGTTACTATACCATCATTACTATACCAAAACAAACCGAAGTTATAAAAATATCGATTGTTGTTACTATACCATCATTACTATACCAAAACAAACCGAAGTTATAAAAATATCGATTGTTGTTACTATACCATCATTACTATACCAAAACAAACCGAAGTTATAAAAATATCGATTGTTGTTACTATACCATCATTACTATACCAAAACAAACCGAAGTTATAAAAATATCGATTGTTGTTACTATACCATCATTACTATACCAAAACAAACCGAAGTTATAAAAATATCGATTGTTGTTACTATACCATCATTACTATACCAAAACAAACCGAAGTTATAAAAATATCGATTGTTGTTACTATACCATCATTACTATACCAAAACAAACCGAAGTTATAAAAATATCGATTGTTGTTACTATACCATCATTACTATACCAAAACAAACCGAAGTTATAAAAATATCGATTGTTGTTACTATACCATCATTACTATACCAAAACAAACCGAAGTTATAAAAATATCGATTGTTGTTACTATACCATCATTACTATACCAAAACAAACCGAAGTTATAAAAATATCGATTGTTGTTACTATACCATCATTACTATACCAAAACAAACCGAAGTTATAAAAATATCGATTGTTGTTACTATACCATCATTACTATACCAAAACAAACCGAAGTTATAAAAATATCGATTGTTGTTACTATACCATCATTACTATACCAAAACAAACCGAAGTTATAAAAATATCGATTGTTGTTACTATACCATCATTACTATACCAAAACAAACCGAAGTTATAAAAATATCGATTGTTGTTACTATACCATCATTACTATACCAAAACAAACCGAAGTTATAAAAATATCGATTGTTGTTACTATACCATCATTACTATACCAAAACAAACCGAAGTTATAAAAATATCGATTGTTGTTACTATACCATCATTACTATACCAAAACAAACCGAAGTTATAAAAATATCGATTGTTGTTACTATACCATCATTACTATACCAAAACAAACCGAAGTTATAAAAATATCGATTGTTGTTACTATACCATCATTACTATACCAAAACAAACCGAAGTTATAAAAATATCGATTGTTGTTACTATACCATCATTACTATACCAAAACAAACCGAAGTTATAAAAATATCGATTGTTGTTACTATACCATCATTACTATACCAAAACAAACCGAAGTTATAAAAATATCGATTGTTGTTACTATACCATCATTACTATACCAAAACAAACCGAAGTTATAAAAATATCGATTGTTGTTACTATACCATCATTACTATACCAAAACAAACCGAAGTTATAAAAATATCGATTGTTGTTACTATACCATCATTACTATACCAAAACAAACCGAAGTTATAAAAATATCGATTGTTGTTACTATACCATCATTACTATACCAAAACAAACCGAAGTTATAAAAATATCGATTGTTGTTACTATACCATCATTACTATACCAAAACAAACCGAAGTTATAAAAATATCGATTGTTGTTACTATACCATCATTACTATACCAAAACAAACCGAAGTTATAAAAATATCGATTGTTGTTACTATACCATCATTACTATACCAAAACAAACCGAAGTTATAAAAATATCGATTGTTGTTACTATACCATCATTACTATACCAAAACAAACCGAAGTTATAAAAATATCGATTGTTGTTACTATACCATCATTACTATACCAAAACAAACCGAAGTTATAAAAATATCGATTGTTGTTACTATACCATCATTACTATACCAAAACAAACCGAAGTTATAAAAATATCGATTGTTGTTACTATACCATCATTACTATACCAAAACAAACCGAAGTTATAAAAATATCGATTGTTGTTACTATACCATCATTACTATACCAAAACAAACCGAAGTTATAAAAATATCGATTGTTGTTACTATACCATCATTACTATACCAAAACAAACCGAAGTTATAAAAATATCGATTGTTGTTACTATACCATCATTACTATACCAAAACAAACCGAAGTTATAAAAATATCGATTGTTGTTACTATACCATCATTACTATACCAAAACAAACCGAAGTTATAAAAATATCGATTGTTGTTACTATACCATCATTACTATACCAAAACAAACCGAAGTTATAAAAATATCGATTGTTGTTACTATACCATCATTACTATACCAAAACAAACCGAAGTTATAAAAATATCGATTGTTGTTACTATACCATCATTACTATACCAAAACAAACCGAAGTTATAAAAATATCGATTGTTGTTACTATACCATCATTACTATACCAAAACAAACCGAAGTTATAAAAATATCGATTGTTGTTACTATACCATCATTACTATACCAAAACAAACCGAAGTTATAAAAATATCGATTGTTGTTACTATACCATCATTACTATACCAAAACAAACCGAAGTTATAAAAATATCGATTGTTGTTACTATACCATCATTACTATACCAAAACAAACCGAAGTTATAAAAATATCGATTGTTGTTACTATACCATCATTACTATACCAAAACAAACCGAAGTTATAAAAATATCGATTGTTGTTACTATACCATCATTACTATACCAAAANTGCTCACTTGAGACATGTCTCACTGCTCACTTGAGACATGTCTCACTGCTCACTTGAGACATGTCTCACTGCTCACTTGAGACATGTCTCACTGCTCACTTGAGACATGTCTCACTGCTCACTTGAGACATGTCTCACTGCTCACTTGAGACATCTGGAATTAATGCTATTTTAAATCCTTGCCTCTCCACGTACTCTATTCTTATTATTTTTTAAAATACAACTTATAATACATCTTAATTTAAATTATCATTATTCTTAAGCACCGACAAAATGCATGTTGCAGTATGAGAAAAATAAATCTTATCTTATTGTCGACAATTACATTATATAGTTAAAATGCGAATTTTAATTAAAAGGTGCGAATTCTCTGGTGCGTGACTTCCCGTCAGTTGTCGCTCGATGTTACTTTTATTCACATGCCCTGAATCTAACCTGACGCTGGCCAGTCAAAAAGTAGGCAAAATGACAGGAGCTGTCTTCTCTGGTGCGTCCTGACGGTCGTGCGGTGCAGAGGTCACGTCCTCCGATCAGTTGTGGTTTGATTCCCAGCGTTCGGGACGTCCGACGTTACTTTTATACTTTCTTATATACTACATTAATATGAGAAAGTATTGTGTCGGGGCGAAAAAAATAGTATTAACTTAGAGAGACAGGCCAAAAACACCAGCACAAATGAATTATTATTTTTGAATCGATTACTTATCGATATATATTACTTTATATCGATTACTTTTCATTTATACGCATTTACTATTAAATTTTGATTTATACTACTANTACCAAAACAAACCGAAGTTATAAAAATATCGATTGTTGTTACTATACCATCATTACTATACCAAAACAAACCGAAGTTATAAAAATATCGATTGTTGTTACTATACCATCATTACTATACCAAAACAAACCGAAGTTATAAAAATATCGATTGTTTACAAATTGAACAGCTGACGCTGAGAACTACTAGCGCCTGCACGCCACGGCCCGGCCAGGAAGCGGCCGCTTCTCGAACTAATTAGCGGCCCTAGGGCTGTAATATGGAATTTTACCGGCCGCTTAGGATAGGAATGTTTATAAGTGAGGGCGATAAATATTTTTTTATAATGTTTACTTTCTCATGTACCTTGTAGGTATAGGTAAATATAAATCAACAGAATTTTTATGCTGAGAAAACTCTAATTAGACGGATTTACACGTTTTCAAGCCCCCTGAGTAAAAAAATTGTTTAAAAAACCTGTATGTTCAGTCGTCTGCGCAGATGCGTTAGAGTCAAAACAACGTCCGATTTTAATGAAATTTCGGCGTACAAATCGAGAAAAATCTTAACGTTTCCAGTCCATATAACCCCGTATAATATCAAAAAATTAGAAATATGAAACTAAAGTCAGGTCTGAGGATTTTTATTTAAAAAAAAAAAAAAATTAATAGTAATCTAACCATATAAATTGTTTTCCCGGAAAAAATCTAGAAGAATTAGAAGAATCTAGTAGATTAGAAGAAGTCAGAATCTAAGACTATAAAACCCACGATGACATGCCTGGTTCCTGGTTCGATTCCCCGCCGGGAAGGAGCAATTGAAATAATACAGAAAGTATATTTAGTGTTTGCTTCATGTCAACTTCACGATGCACCCCAACCCTAAAGATGCTTCCAGTAGTGGAAGTGAATCGTCGGACTTCAAACCCTTCGTGACGCGGATTTTATCGGAAAACGAAGCTGTTTATTAAAACAGACAATTTAAAATCGGAGAAATAAAAATTTCCTTTGGTAAGCTTGGAAGCTTGGAAGCAATAACATGAAAAATACGTCAGTTAATAACACTAAAAACAATTCATTAAAATTTTCCCGTCAATATGAATCAAGTAGGGTTTGGTTCCTTAAAATTAAACTCCCCCCCCCCCTCCCCCATTGTAAACTTATTAAAAATGTTTTAGGATTTACTTTCTCAGAGAATTCGAAAAATTAAAGGTAAAAATATTTTCTTTTCCTTGCCGATTATTGATTAGACTTTTCGAATCAAATATTGAATAAATTATAAAACCAAATTTTAAAATTATAACGTATTTTCTTCATTTTCTTACCGACAATCTTCAAAATCGTTAAGGAAATGAAAATCAGCGTAAAATTTCCCATCATCATCATCATCATCAAGAAAATGTCAAAAATAATCAGTGGAAAAAGATTTTCTTGAAAAACGAGCGAATCAATTTTCCATTCGGGAAATGGAAGAGAATGGTACAAATACTTCCTGGAAGGGGGGTTTGAAATCGGATTGAAGAGGTATTAGAGCTTTGGGAGGGGGGTGAAGGAGGAATTTCAAACCCTTAGAAGCAATCTATTATTCAAATTGGCTTCAAGGAGGGCGGTACGAAAAAGGAATTATTTTGGAGGCGACTTAATGAGGTTCCAAGCTTGAGGGTGAACCAAGCAAGATAAGTGCCAAATTATTTGGTTGGAGATAAGAGCACGGAGATAAGAACCTAGGGAACCTTTGCGAGTAATTTCTAAATGTCCAATACATCTAATGGAACTCAAGCCTGGGGGGATTTCCAGTGTTTAAGGCTGATGAGACATGTCTCACTGCTCACTTGAGACATGTCTCACTGCTCACTTGAGACATGTCTCACTGCTCACTTGAGACATGTCTCACTGCTCACTTGAGACATGTCTCACTGCTCACTTGAGACATGTCTCACTGCTCACTTGAGACATCTGGAATTAATGCTATTTTAAATCCTTGCCTCTCCACGTACTCTATTCTTATTATTTTTTAAAATACAACTTATAATACATCTTAATTTAAATTATCATTATTCTTAAGCACCGACAAAATGCATGTTGCAGTATGAGAAAAATAAATCTTATCTTATTGTCGACAATTACATTATATAGTTAAAATGCGAATTTTAATTAAAAGGTGCGAATTCTCTGGTGCGTGACTTCCCGTCAGTTGTCGCTCGATGTTACTTTTATTCACATGCCCTGAATCTAACCTGACGCTGGCCAGTCAAAAAGTAGGCAAAATGACAGGAGCTGTCTTCTCTGGTGCGTCCTGACGGTCGTGCGGTGCAGAGGTCACGTCCTCCGATCAGTTGTGGTTTGATTCCCAGCGTTCGGGACGTCCGACGTTACTTTTATACTTTCTTATATACTACATTAATATGAGAAAGTATTGTGTCGGGGCGAAAAAAATAGTATTAACTTAGAGAGACAGGCCAAAAACACCAGCACAAATGAATTATTATTTTTGAATCGATTACTTATCGATATATATTACTTTATATCGATTACTTTTCATTTATACGCATTTACTATTAAATTTTGATTTATACTACTAGTGCAGTTCGCACTATTTTTTTTATTTTTTTTATTAGGACGAATGAGGTTTATATACTATAACAAAAATGTATCTTATCTAATTCCGTTTTAGCGTTGTATATATGGTGATTATATTGACTATATTATGCATTTATCTTTTTAAAACAATTTAAAAACGCATTAAAATCCAGAATCAATGCCTAAGCTGAAATAAAAGTGACGGTGGACGTCGGAAGTTACAGCAGAAGTGCCATCCCTTCCTCTCGATAACTGTGCGTTCAGACCGTTGCCAAATAATAGTCACGTCGAGCTTCAACTGCCGGGAAGTAACGCACCAGAGAATTCGCACCTTTAAATCAACATTATTTGGTTACATTTGCATTTAACCCATAGAATCCACCAGTTTCATTATGAGATTTTATAGCCGTTAACTCTGTATTTATTAAACATAGTTGTAAAGTGTCTAACAGGTGTTTGTTTACATTTCAGAAGAATTTCTGGGTTTGTCCTAGATAATAATTCTACCTATGCATTACAACCGGTATTATTACCTCAAATTTTTCATTACGTTTGCCGCCATAACTTACTACTTCAAAATAAAATTATGTCTTCGAGCCCCACTTGATCTTGAGAATGTTGATTTGGCGATGGTCCTGCTTTCTCGCCCTCCGCATGTACTTCGATTTATCATAGTGTTTTCTACGTTCTATGTTTGAAATAAATTACGTGTGTTTTCCTCCGCACTATGTATAAATTTATACAAATTTATTTTCTCCCTGTGAATTCTTTAACAGTACACACCATAACAATAAATAACGAGAAGCGGTTCCGCTGAATTCCCCCTCGGCCCTTGAGTTTAACGTGACGGTAACATAGAAAAGGAAAAGGAATAATAAAAATGACGTAATACTACCTCGTCGTATAAAAATGCTTTCCGTTTCTCTTGGGAGGCTCTTTTAAACATTTAGCCTTGGCTTAATACTGTCCCTTTTGTATTCAAATAGTCCTAGGATATTCGATTCCCCGCCGGGAAGCAGCAATTGAAATAATACAGAAAGTATATTTAGTGTTTGCTTCATGCCAACTTCACGATGCACCCCAACCCTAAAGATGCTTCCAGTAGTCGAAGTGAATCGTCAGACTTCAAACCCTTCGTGACGCGGATTTTATCGGAAAACGAAGCTGTTTATTAAAACAGACAATTTAAAATCGGAGAAATAAAAATTTCCTTTGGTAAGCTTGGAAGCTTGGAAGCAATAACATGAAAAATACGTCAGTTAATAACACTAAAAACAATTCATTAAAATTTTCCCGTCAATATGAATCAAGTAGGGTTTGGTTCCTTAAAATTAAACTCCCCCCCCCCCC
>KZ653724.1:28460-44773 GCA_001010745.2 Gerris buenoi | reverse complement strand
ATAAATCACTTTGCAACACTTCTTTTCGTAAATTGGAACACTGGAGTGCGGTAAAGTAAAATGAGTGCGGTAAAGTAGAACGAGTGCGGTAAAGTAGTAAGTGCAGGAAACTGCTGTTTTGCGTACTATTTTGAGTGCGATAACAACCACTTTAACGGTCAGCTGTAGAAAAAATTAATAGCACTATATATTTTAGAAAGTTATGTCAGAGATAATTTACTGATTTCTTTTTTTACAATTACTAGCTACAGCTACATGCGTAAAATTAACATTTCTTTTTTTTCCCCTCAAGCTACTTCTGTTCAAATTTATTTTTAGTGCTCACATATGAATCCAAGACGAAGATATAATAAATTTTAATGTCAGAATTGAATTATAAGTGTAAAAAATAAATCAATTTCTTTTTTTTTTCAAAAAGAATAAATATGGGAAATATTAGTATTATGCAAGTATACTTTTAGTTAGAAAGATATTACTCGCAGAATTAAAAATCATAAAACAGCTTTTTCTTAACACGCTTTAAAAATATTAATAATTTAAAACTGACATCGGAAATACATGAGCTAGGAAACTAAAAATCATAAACAGCCTTTTCTTAACACGCTTTAAAAATATTAATAACTTAAAACTGTCATAGGACAGATAAGCACTAGGCAGGAAACTTTCAGATTACTATGTAGTCGGAAAGTTACTGGAAAATAATGATTAAAAAATGAGTACTTTCACAATTAAGTGGTTTCAAAATGTGCTGTAGCTATGTAGTTGTAGTTATATACTTTACAATCAAGTGGTTAACTTAAATAAAAAGTGCAGAACTACCTGAAAGTTATTTTAAAAACTTTAACTTAACTTATAACTTCAAATCTTGAGATATATTTGTATTTAATCTAGAGTTTAGGAAAATTTATTTATTTTTATTTTATGCGTTTTAAATTTAATTGAAGATATTTTCTAATCTCTCTACTTCTTTTTACGTAACGATTAGTAAACCTTTTTTTTTACATAAAAGTTACTTAATTTCACTTTATTAAAAAAACGAAGTAACTTAACGATTTCTATATAGCGCAGTACGAATAGCATTTTAATAACTTTAAATATTTTAAGTTCTACTTTAGAATAAGCTCCTACTTTGCTATTAATTGACCGAGTGTTTTGAGCTCTGTTTTAACTTTTCAATAACAGATTAGACCATTTGGCACTTAGTGTTTTTATAAAAAAAATTAGCGACAGACAGTCAGACGTGGAATCAAAACGTCCCTGATGTCTAAAACGGATTTCTGTCTTGGAATTTTTAAAATCAGATACATAACATATTTTCGTTCTTCAGAACGATCAAATAGCTTCCGTTACCTTCGATAAGCTCGGAAGTAATATTAGATTTTATTTTAAATTTAATTTTTTTCTTGAAATTTAAGATGGATGAAGTCTTTAATTTAATCGATTTATATATTTTCGTTTGTTTTTTTACTTTTATTTGTAGCGAGGTCTACTGCTCGCAGAACTACTTGTATAATTATAGTTCAGTCAGTTTAAAGTTTTGACATAATTAAACTTATGATACCTATTACTTATTAAATATATAGATTGTTAAAGGATGAATGTCATTATATTTGATAGACATTTCATTACTTAAGTCATTAATCGTCCAATACATAATTTCACCTGTCAAAAATATTCTTAAGTATTACAATCTATAAGGCTGTATCGTTTAGTTAACTCTCTCCTTAGATATTTTTTCATCTCTATAATTTAATAGTCTCTCATTCCTTAAAAAGTTTTAAAAATAAGATTTGGCGACTTTTAGCTGGAAGTCTGTCTGTTTACCTCTCTGCCTGTCTGTCTGTCCATCTGTGTCACACAACTCTCACATCACAGTTTTCTTTCCTTATTCCTTATTCCTTTCAATTTTACCTGAAGAAAATCTATTTACCTAAAAGTTTTTTATTTGAGCATATTTAGCTGGATGCTAGATGTCTGTCTGTCTGTCCATATGTGTCACGCATAACTCTCACAGTTTTCCTTCAATTCCTTAAACCTTTCAATATTTTCTTAATTAAACAAATTTTTTTTTTCCCAAAAAAGTTTTTGGTTTGAGCGTTTTTAGCTGGAGGCTAGATGTCTGTCTGTTTACCTCTCTGTCTGTCTGTCCATCTGTATCACGCATAACTCCCACAGTTTTCTTTCCTTAATCCTTTCTATTTTTCCTTACCTATAGGAAATGTATTCACCTAAAGAGGTTGTTGGATCAATAAAGATTTAAGAGTTTTTTGCTGGAAGTCTGTCTGTATGTCTGTGTACCGCATAACTCCCACATTTTTTTCCCTTAATCCTTTCTATTTTCCCTTACCTAAAGAAAATGTATTTACCCAAAAAAGTTTTTTATTTTAGCGTTTTTAGCTGGATGCTTGATGTCTGTCTGTTTAACTCTCTGTCTGTCTGTATGTCTGTGTCACGCTTAACTCTCACAGTTTTCTTTCCTTAATCCTTTCTATTTTCTCTTACCTAAAGAAAATATATTCACCTAAAAAGGTTGTTGGGTCAATAAGAGTGTTTATCTGGATAACTGTCTGTTTATCTATCGGTCTGTCAGTCTGTATGCCTGTGTCACGCATAACTCCCACAGTTTTCTTTCCTTAATCCTTTCTATTTTCTCTTACCTAAAGAAAATATATTCACCTAAAAAGGTTGTTGGGTAAATTAGAGTTTTTAGCTGGATTTTGGATGTCTGTCTGTTTACCTGTCTGTCTGTCTGTCTGTCCATATGTGTCACGCATAGCTCTCACAGTTTTCCTTCAATTCCTTAAACCTTTCAATTTTTTCTTAATTAATTAAATTTTTTTTACCCAAAAAAGTTTTTGGTTTGAGCGTTTTTAGCTGGATGCTAGATGTCTGTCTGTTTACCTCTCTGTCTGTCTGTCCATCTTTATCACGCATAACTCCCACAGTTTTCTTTCCTTAATCCTTTCTATTTTCCCTTACGTAAAGAAAATGTATTTACCCAAAAAAGTTTTTTATTTGAGCATTTTTAGCTGGATGCTGGATGTCTCTCTGTTTAACTCTCTGTCAGTCTGTATGCCTGTGTCACGCATAACTCCCACAGTTTTCTTTCCTTAATCCTTTCTATTTTCCCTTATCTAAAGAAAATATATTCACCTAAAAAGGTTGTTGGGTAAATTAGAGTTTTTAGCTGGATATCTGTCTGTCTGTATCAGGCATAACTCTCACCGTTCTCTTTCCTTAATCCTTTCTATTTTTCTTTACCTAAAGAAAATGTATTTACCCCCAAAAAAAGTTTTTTATTTGAGCGTTTTTAGCTAGATACTATACATGTCTGTCTGTTTACCTCTCTGTCTGTCTGTCCATCTGTGTCACACAACACTCAAATTTTTTCCCCTTATCCTTTCTTTTTTTCCGTTAATTTGTATCTACTTCTATCTATATCTCTCTAAATTATGTCATGCCCTTTTATATATCTATAACAGGTAAAAAAATGAATGTTAAAAAACAGCTTTTTGATAAATTTTAAGTAATTTTTTATTTCAATGTTATCTTCTAAAATATCAGGCTGTATCAAAACCGGATTATATGATAGATAAATAAATAAACATTTGAATAACAAGTGGACAGATTAATAGAACCAATATACCTTGACCTGAAAATATATTTATAAAGAATGTACATTGAATATATGTATATATCACAATTTTAATTATACGGAAATATTGATAAATCAATGGGAAGTTGATACTTCTCTAAATTGTTTATAGCAAGTTCCAATTAATGAAGTTAGTGCGTATATTGCTTCAAAGCTTACTCAAGGTAACGTAAGCAATGAGATCATTCTGAAGAACAAAATTTATTTATGTCTCTAAATTCACATATTCAAAGACAGTTTATCTATTTTAGACTTAATGGAAAATTTTTGATTTCGTTTCACGGTCTTTTATTTAACATTTTTTAGTCTTGTGTCTCTGTCTTTCATTCAACATTTCTGGTCTCTTGTCTCTATCTTTATTCAACATTTTCATTCTTGGTTCTCTGTCTTTCGTTCGACATTTTTAGTCTCAAATCTCTGTCTTTCGTTCAACATTTACAGTCTCGTATCTCTGTCTTTCGTTCAACATTTTTCTGTCTTTCGTGAACATTTTTAATCNCCAATATGGAGGCAACCAAAATGGCGGGAAAATGGGTACCCACCAAAAAAGGTAATTTTTTATGCATGATGAAGATAGCAACAAACCGCAGTTTGATATCTCAAATAATAACGGAGATAATTAGCCGTTTCCGAACTTTTGGATATAGATAAAAGTAGTAATGTGTTGTTATCTATGTTTTATCAAAACCTGCAATATCAATTTAAAAAGGTTTCTTAAAAGGATAGAAATCAGTGTTGCCAATTGGTTTACGTAACCTGTAACCTTAATTTTTTCTACTAATCCTATAATACTATAATAATATATCTATAATATGTGCTATAATAATATTCTACTAATCCCATAATTAATACGTATTCATTCTCAGAAGTAGTGATTCATTCTACAGTTATAAATTATTAAATATATCACATTCAAGATGGTTTTGTTTTGATAACAAGATTAAGCGGTTCCAATTGTCCAAAAAATTTGAAAAGGTAAACAGGTACCTATTTATAATCATTTACTACTATCTCATTAATTACCTAAACAAAAATAGGTTAAGGTCAAAAAATAAATTCAAATAAATAAAGCAATATGAGTTTTTATTAAGATGCGTATTAAAAACAAGAAAAAAACAACACTATTTCACATTAATGAAAAAAATTGTGCTAGAATCTCCCATTCTTTGTCCAAAATCAATATCATATAGCTTTTTTTATTATTATTATTCAATGGGTGAAAATTATTCTTTAAAAAGTAATTACAAAAATATTGAATTCAGAAACAAAAGCCTAACTTTCTCTTTTGCTTGGTTTTATTAAGGTGAGTTTATATAAAGTATCAGGAATAGATGGACACTAAGGAAGAGAGGAATTGAACTATAAATGTGGTTTACCTTCAACTAAGTCACTGACTTAAGTTTCTAAATAAATACTTAACTTGCAATTAAAATAGCTTACCTGCTTGTCGCATAACTTTTGTACATCTTCAAAACCGTATCGTAAAATAAAAAGAGATATAACTTAAAGTATTTACTTTACATCGAACTTTTTACATCGTAATTTACTTTATAGTATTTTATCATGAAAGAGATGTAGTACAATATCCAAACAACGTCTTCACTTAACAATTTTTGTTCAATAACCAAACAACGTCTTCACTTAACAATTTTTGTTCAATAACCAAACAACGTCTTCACTTAACAATTTTTGTTCAATAACCAAACAACGTCTTCACTTAACAATTTTTGTTCAATAACCAAACAACGTCTTCACTTAACAATTTTTGTTCAATAACCAAACAACGTCTTCACTTAACAATTTTTGTTCAATAACCAAACAACGTCTTCACTTAACAATTTTTGTTCAATAACCAAACAACGTCTTCACTTAACAATTTTTGTTCAATAACCAAACAACGTCTTCACTTAACAATTTTTGTTCAATAACCAAACAACGTCTTCACTTAACAATTTTTGTTCAATAACCAAACAACGTCTTCACTTAACAATTTTTGTTCAATAACCAAACAACGTCTTCACTTAACAATTTTTGTTCAATAACCAAACAACGTCTTCACTTAACAATTTTTGTTCAATAACCAAACAACGTCTTCACTTAACAATTTTTGTTCAATAACCAAACAACGTCTTCACTTAACAATTTTTGTTCAATAACCAAACAACGTCTTCACTTAACAATTTTTGTTCAATAACCAAACAACGTCTTCACTTAACAATTTTTGTTCAATAACCAAACAACGTCTTCACTTAACAATTTTTGTTCAATAACCAAACAACGTCTTCACTTAACAATTTTTGTTCAATAACCAAACAACGTCTTCACTTAACAATTTTTGTTCAATAACCAAACAACGTCTTCACACATCAACAACGTCTTCACACATCAACAACGTCTTNTGAAAAATGTAAGAAACCTAGTTCCTACCGGGTGTCCCGCGACACCACACGTATTTTTTAGGCTTGATAATTACCAGCAAAGGTCGAAACGTTACCAAAACCTAAAAACTGTTATTCTTTACCCGGAATGGATCCACCTACATAGATATTAAAAACTACTTTTTAGAGGCCCATTAAAACTTGAAAATGTATTAAAAATATAATATTTCCTCGCCAACAAAAATACTTCATCTTTATAGATACAACGTAATATATGAGAAAGTAAAAATACTTGTACTCAAGGAAAAAAAATCCGTCTTCGTAAATTGGCCTTAAGGCAAGAGAACAATAGAATAAATTTAAAAGTTTTAAAAAATACCAGAGGGAGGAGATATAATTGCACGCGGAAGAATGAAAGATGGGTTTATAAAAAAGAAGCAATCTTGCGAGGTGCAGTTAATGATTACAAGGAAAAAACAAATTTTTCACAACCAACCGCGAATTCCTTGACATAATAAAGATTTATTAGATAGAATTGCTGTTAAATTCATTTATAAATACCGATTATAGTTGAGGTAATCGTTGTTATTTTTTTAATTGAATGTTAAAACAAAATCAATTTAGTCATCTTGTTTACTTACCCATAATCTTGATAGTCCAGGAGATAGCGTGCAGTAAAGTGTCTGACTAACACCAAGCTAGAATTTTGTGTATAATTTAATCTTTTGGTGTATTTTAAGAATATGTGTTGGCTAAGTTCGTCTTCGTCTGTAGGACATAGCTTCGCAATAGGCATTTGCAACAAAAAACAAACCGGTGGAGAGCGACCATGTCTCGCCAATTATGGTGGACAATGTGATTTTGATGATCCTAAGTAAAAATTAGTTAGTTGAGCAATATTCAAGTTGATGTTACTTTGTCACTTGATAGTTTTTTAAACTATCAAGATAGAAAGCTTTGGTTTGCGGCAAATGTTTTCTTTTTTAAAGGCCTTTCCAAATATTTATCACAGTATGGGGGTTCCAATTTGAAATTTTAAAGTTGAATCCAATATGGTGGCAACCAAAATGGCGGGAAAATGGGTACCCACCAAAAAAGGTAATTTTTTATGCATGATGAAGATAGCAACAAACCGCAGTTTGATATCTCAAATAATAACGGAGATAATTAGCCGTTTCCGAACTTTTGGATATAGATAAAAGTAGTAATGTGTTGTTATCTATGTTTTATCAAAACCTGCAATATCAATTTAAAAAGGTTTCTTAAAAGGATAGAAATCAGTGTTGCCAATTGGTTTACGTAACCTGTAACCTTAATTTTTTCTACTAATCCTATAATACTATAATAATATATCTATAATATGTGCTATAATAATATTCTACTAATCCCATAATTAATACGTATTCATTCTCAGAAGTAGTGATTCATTCTACAGTTATAAATTATTAAATATATCACATTCAAGATGGTTTTGTTTTGATAACAAGATTAAGCGGTTCCAATTGTCCAAAAAATTTGAAAAGGTAAACAGGTACCTATTTATAATCATTTACTACTATCTCATTAATTACCTAAACAAAAATAAGTTAAGGTCAAAAAATAAATTCAAATAAATAAAGCAATATGAGTTTTTATTAAGATGCGTATTAAAAACAAGAAAAAAACAACACTATTTCACATTAATGAAAAAAATTGTGCTAGAATCTCCCATTCTTTGTCCAAAATCAATTTTCATATAGCTTTTTTTATTATTATTATTCAATGGGTGAAAATTATTCTTTAAAAAGAAATTACAAAAATATTGAATTCAGAAACAAAAGCCTAACTTTCTCTTTTGCTTGGTTTTATTAAGGTAAACCCCTTTCTTTGTATCTTTCAACATCATTAAATAAAAAAACAGGGTTTTCTCTGAAAAGAGTCTTGTATAGTTCTTTTGGAAAATTGTATAGTTTAAATAGACCACCAAAAATGCGTGATTTTCCTTTTTCATTTTTTCCTTTATGGCTGTTACAGTTTTAGGGTATTGTCTGAAAACTTTTTTACTACGTTTTTATTAGCTTGCTTTCTTGTTTGTTTGTCCAGTACAAGTATTTCAATCGACTTTTAACTAACATCCCAATCAGCTAGAAATTTGAAACTTTTAGAATAGCTCAGAGCACTTCTACAAACAATTTATAAAAGTTTTAAATGTCTGGTCTAGCTACTCGGGAAGTTAGTTAAAAACCGATTGCAAGATTTGGACTGGACAAACAAACAAACAAGAATCAAGCTAATAAAAACGTAGTAAAAAGTTCTTTTTATCTTGTTATTTTCTTCTCTATTCTGTGCAAGTTTTTTCATTTCGCCTAGGGTCTTCCCTTATTTTCTCCCTAACTCATCAATGTGATGTACTTAAAAGTTATGCATGGTCTTCTGATTGGACGCTTTCTAATCACCTTGAATTGCTTAGGCTTTCTGTAGTCCTCAAAGAAATGTTTGGTCTTCCAACCGGAGTTTTCCCTCTAGTTTAATCTCCTTGAATTGCTTTGGATTAGGATTTCAGTAGTCCTTAAAGAATTGCGTGGTCTTCCAACCGGAGCTTTCCTCCTGGTTTAGCATTCGTGAATTGCTTAGGATTTCTGTAGTCCTCAAAGAAAAGCGTGGTCTTCCAGCCGGAGCTTTCCTTCTAGTATAATGTCCTTGAATCGCTTAGGCTTTCTGTAGTTCTAAAAAGAAATGCGTGGTCTTCCATCCGCAACCTCCTTTCAAACATAAAATTTTTGGTTTAATTTTTGATTTAAATAATTTTTATTTAAATATATAACAATTAATAGCACTTAAACAACACAAAAGCATAAACTCTAACACTACTTGAGATAACCAAGGTGAAAAAAATAAATTAAAATTGATAAATATATTAAATTTAAATATAAATTAAATCATTTAAGCTTTTTTCCTATTAATACAAAATAGGGTACTTCTTTAGATTGTTATTCTCTATGTTATTCTCTATGTTATTTTAGAATATTAATAACTAACTAAATAACTATTAATACAAATGCATAATCAACCCATTGTACTTTGGGAAAAAGGATTATCATACTTCTGTTTTTATAAAGGGAGTATCAGTCTGAAAGAACATTCCGTATACAGTTTACAGTTTACAGCTTCATTAGGTATCGCCTCCTTAGATTTTTAGGATATAAATGACTGACTATATAAATATCAAGACGGTATGTTTAGTCCAATGTACTTTGGGAATAAGGAATATCACGCTTGTATTTTTATAAGGGGGTAACAGTCTATAGAAGAACATTCTGTACTTCTTCTTTAGATTGTTGCCCTATGTCTTTATAGAGCATAAATGACTTGGAGTATATAAATATTAAGACACAAGGATGTTAAGTCCAATGTAATAATTTTTTTACTCTCTTCTGTTTTTTACAAGTGGAGTAACAACTTAAATAAGTGCCCAAAACAGTACCTGGCATGATAGTGCATAAAAAGAAGAGTGCGTCCAATTAATTATATGAAAAGGTGTGTCAGATCAACTCTGGGGCTGTAATCTTATCATACAAATGAGGGTTTGCAATTTATTTTTTCCCTTAGTGTAAGTGTGATTAAATGATATTGGCAACCCTAATATTATCCTAATGACATCTCTCTCAATACCCAACCTGCTCCTTTTTTTCTGCTCATATGAAAAGGTCAAAAAAACGGTTATTTCACTCAAATACCGGTATGAATGTTGAGTCAAACACTGGACTACCACGGTATTCATTTTGCAAATAAGAACTTGTATTTTTATTTGATAAACTAAAAGTCATTCCCGTCAAAAGCAAAAGAATTGTTACTGTTAGTAGAAAAGTTAAAATAAAACTTTACTAATTAGTGCGGCACATTGCTTTATTACTATTACATTCTCGCTTGCATGGATTATTGAATGAATTGTTATTTTAGTATAAAACTTCATTACATTCTCGCTTGCATGGATTATTGAATGAATTGTTATTTTAGTATAAAACTTCATTACATTCTCGCTTTCATGGATTATCGGATGAATTGTTATTTTAGTAGAAAATTAGGTACTTCTGTAGATTGATACTTCCCTATGGCTTTTTGGAATATAAATGACTTACTAAATAACTGAAGACAAATGTATGTTTAGTCCAATGTACTTTGGGACAAAGAAATTATCACACTTCTGTTTTTTATAAGGGGAGTAACAGTCTAAAGAAAAACATCCCGTCCATGCGTTCATCTTCTTTAGATTGTTAAATTTCATATTAAAGTTGTCAACCAGCAAATCGTTCAAGGCGTTGCAGAATTATGGACATTTAAAAGCTTTCGATCTCTCAGCCAGCATTCTATGGATCCTTCGCAATCACTGCTTATGGATCCTCGATAAGTATTGCCAATGGATCCTTCGCAATCATTGCTTATGAATCCTCGGTAATCATTGCCAATGGATCCTTCGCAATCATTGCTTATGGATCCTCGGTAATCATTGCCAATGGATCCTTCGCAATCATTGCTTATGGATCCTCGGTAATCATTGCCAATGGATCCTCCGCCATCATTGCTTATGGAGCATCAATAATCATTGCTTATGGATCCTCAGCAATCATTGCCTATGGATCCTTTGAGTCTGCTAAAAAGTACATACTTGTTTAAATTTATTATTATACAATATACTTTTCTTCGAACCTAACACATTTTATCTTACACTTTGTCCAAATATTAACTGAGAAATACTGATTTGTATTTATTTTATGTTTCAGAGGAGAAGGTGGTTCTGAAGCAGATCAGCGGGAGGTTTCGTGTTGGAGAATTATCAGCCATCATGGGACCATCAGGTGCAGGCAAGAGCAGTCTGCTTAACGCTGTTTCAGGCTTCAGGTACCAAACTTAATTCATTTCCATAACTTTCCTTCGTTTACCTGTAAAAAGAAAATATCTTTTAATTTAATTATGTACTTTGTACCCAATTTACTTTTTGATCCTTTTAGCAACTGCGTAGTAAAGCCGTGTCCAGACTGCCGAACCGAACAAAGGAAACGAGCCGAGCATTGGTCTCCGCGCATGCTCAGTATAAAGTGCGCCTGCGCATCTCACTCTGGGCATGCGCAGACACCAATGCTCGGCTCGTTTCCTCTGTTTGGTTCGGCAGTCTGGGCGAGGCTTAAAGGATTTCGCTTTTCGAAAACATTCAAGTGGAAGTACCAGTGGAATAGTTCTGTTACGTGAAATTTCCCTACATTATAATAATTACTACAAGAAAGAATGAATATTAAATATCTATTACAGAAGACAGTATATATTGATTTATACTATTCTTAAGTGTCTGTTCACTTGATTACTTCATACTATAAGTATTGTTAATCAATACTTAAGTATTGTTATCATACACTTGACCTATTGATTTAATTTGACCTGAATTCCATTGATAGATTACAATCAAGAACATCTTAATCAAAATGAACAAGGTGATTTGGTTAAGTTTTTGTTGAAGTGATTAATGATAATTTATTAAGTTAATAGAATATGAATATGGGTGCGCGACCTTGATAAAATATTTAACATAAAATCTCTTTTTAAATTCATTGTATTAACTTCACTTTTGTTTGTCGTCAAAATCTTTGGAGGGCAAATTAATCTTCTAATTCTAATTGACCGAGCGTAGCGAGGTCTCCGTTTTAACTCGACCGTTTGGCATTTCGTCTGAGTGTCTGTCTGTCTCTAAATTTTTGTAAATCGACTGTCTCTTTGAGGGAGGCCGCAGGCCAACCGAGCTATCGTGTGGAGCGGGGGCACAACTTCATTGTCCGTCAAATGGCAGAGGGGCGGTAAAAATTTACTTAATTTTAAGGCGCCATGGCAAAAAACAAAAAAATAATATACCTCGCCTCTTGATTTTTGGAAAAATTTCGAGTTGGTAGTGTCAAAATCGGTTAGGAACCTTAAAAATCGCTTGACCAAACATAGGGTAAGGGCACTTTTAAACCACTCCTTAAGGGTGAAAATCGGCCCTAAAGGGTAAAATAGAGTGTTATTTGGATTTTTGTACTGATGGGTGTGTTTGTCGTAAAGGCATGCAGTTTTCTGAAAATTGTTAAGGTTATAGTGTATTTTTAGGGAAAAATTCTTAATGCCGGGAAATTTTCAGGGAAACGGGTTTAATTTAAACGGGAAATTGTCTACGGTCAAAAAGTGAGTTTTTTTAACACGTTTTTACATATATCTTTTGAAATAATTGAAAATTTCAAATTTTTTTTCAAGGCTTTTGTAGACCCTGAAGAGGTCCATAGCCGGTAACGAGAACTTTTTTTTTACGTGCACCCCCGCTTAGGGCCGACATCGGAAATATTTTTTTTCGCCGATCAAAAAACCGGAGATATTTGGTACGGGGTGTCGTATATCGTTGGAAAGCCCTTTGGAAGTGTACAAAAGTGATGAAAAAATATTTTTAAAATTTTCACGTTTCAGGCCCTTAAAAGCGAAAAAACACTTTTTACCACTTTTTTTCAAACGTTTTTCTACATGGTTCACGTATCTCCTCCTAGGGCTTTTATACGACGCTATTGGATTTTTGAGCCCTAAAAGCCTATGAAATGCTGCTCCTGGCGTTTTGCTTTTAAACTCGATGGTACAATTACTTTTTGAGATATGTTACATTAAATTCCGAGGTACAAGACGGTACATAGGTGGTACTTACGGTGAAAAAAAAAGTACTCTTTTATTCCGCTTTGTATGCTCTAAAAATGTCATGTTCAAGGGGTAAGCGCAATCCTTTTTTTTTAGTACCTCTGAGACGGGGAAGTCGAGTACCTCGGCGAAAAACACACGAAAATCGTGTTTTTCCGAAATTTCGAATTTGACCTTCTGTACCATTCGCAATTTTAATCGGACGGAGTTCAAAAGGGTACCAAACTTTAGGTCAAATTGTCGTGTTTAAGAATCCGTTATGTTTTTATATTTCCGATTCCTACTTCGGGAGCTACGTCTATGTGAAGGACGTCCTCCTTGAGTAGTCGCAACTAGAAGGGGACGTCGTACCAATTCGACAGAGGTATTGTTGGAAAGGCCTCTAAAAATGTACTAAATGTGTAAAAAAATATTTTCGAAAAAATATACTAGGTTGGTACTTTAGTACCCTTTTGTACTTTTAGAGTGCCGGGTAGGGGGTAGGTTACCCCACTGTGGGGCTAATAGCGTCGAGGGATTTATCAGCACGACAATTTCCTTCAGTCAAAAGTTGCTCTAAATAATACTTGAACGCACGGGACCCTTTTCGTACCTGTACCTTTGTGGATTCGGGTACAGAGGTACTTTTAGTGCCACGGTAGTTGTAGGGCGCACTCTAAAAATAAAAAAATAAAAAATTGCAGATTTGTACTCAAAAGTGTGTGGGTTCTATTGCCATTGTACCCATTTCATTGAAATTTATTTTTTATTACTACTTATTTTAGTACTTACTGTACCGGTTTAGAAAAATCGGTCGAAAAATGCTATTTTTTAGTCTTTATACTGCACCGTTTTTGCATTTCATAGGATCGGGCTGAAAATCATATTGGAGTTAGTACTTTGTAGTAGTAAAGTGTACGTGAAAAGAAAATCTTAAATTTATAACTATACCGGATACAAGATTGTGTCTCTCTGTTTAAGAGAAGGAAAAAAAATAGTAGCTGGCCGGCCATGTTTGGTATCGTTGGAAAGCCCTTAAAGCGTACTTTAAAAAGATGCAAATGTTTATCTAAAAAAGTCACGCTTCAGACCCTTTTGAACGATAAATAGTTTTTATGAACCTAAACTCAAAACCCGACTTGTCATTTTAACGAGCGAGGTCTACTGTTCACAGAACTACTAGTTNAACTTAGCCTGGGCATTGGTAAAATGAACATGTGTACCAAATTTCAACTAACTCAGTGATCTTTTACTCAAGTTATTATCATCGGTAGATTTAATGACGGATTTTGCGTGACGGTAATTTTGTGACGATGATTTTGGTCGTTTTTTCGGATTTGCTCCAGGACTCCAGAACGTGCCATAAGGAATTTCGTTCCAATAATAAAATAGTTTACAAATTCGTCTGACTAATCATTAACTGGGACAAATGGTGGACTTGTTATTCCATACCATTCATATTAATGGAAATTGGATAAGTAGATGTTAAGATATGGAGGTTCGCAAATGTTTGAACACTACAAACAGACTGAAAGGCACGAGAAAATGCTCGCCGATGTCTGAAAAGCATGAATTTGGAGAAATAAAATGAAATCGTTCTTTTGAACGATCACAAAATGCTTTCGTTAGCAAAGAAGTACATTAGATATCGAAAAAACCCGAGAACGCTGGCTACTTTATTATAAAATAAATTAAAAATAAGATTAGAATAAAGAGTTTTGCTTCCGAGCTTACCGTAGGTAACAGAAGCTATGTGATCGTTCTAAAGAACAAAAAATATAAGTAAAAATCTTGTTCAGCATTAGGATAGGATAGAATGGTAAATCAATGTCTTCAGTTATGTTGTAGGCTTGAAGATGATCTAAGAGAAGGTTGAAATATAGCCAGGATGTATTGAAGGAAATTCTTTACGCCTCCGAATTCACAAATTCCAAGACAGAAATCTTTTCAGATACCAGGGAACATTTTTCGTTTCCGTGTTCGGCTGTCGCTCAAATTTTGCGAACCAGCAATCTTAAATACTACGCGTTTGATTTTATAAAATTTAGATGATAGGTAATAATTATTAGCCCATTGTTAGTCCCATATATGTTTTAACCTTCTGCGTCAATTTAATTTATTTTCACATGCGCACAAACATAAAGTTATTTACACCTATATCTTCAAAAGTACTTATATCATTTTTATGATATTGGGATGGTTTGTCGAAAGTAGCGTGCAGATAGCCCCAGATTAATATCAAGCATTTGCACTATTTTAATTTTGCTAAATTGATACTTGAATTAATGTAAAAAATCAAAATCATTTTGACAAATTTAAATAACGGCGGAGAAATTAAATAAATTTGACAATAATATTGTACAAGGATAAAATCATTGTACAAGCTAATTGTAAAAGCATAAAATTCGACGCGAGAAAGCTAAGTGCTGCAATTATTATCGGCAGACTATGATCTTTCATCACAAATTTGATCAATTTTTGCTTCTGAGCTTACCGAATGAACGGAAGCTATGTGATCATTCTGAAGAACGGAAATTTTAGGTCTCCGGTTTAAAAAATTCCAAGACAGAAATCCGTTTCAGACACATCAGAGAATATTTTTGGTTCCGTGTCTGCCTGTTGCTCAGTTGCGAATCAACATATCTTAAAAACTACACGTCTGATTTTAATTAAATTTGTATTGTAGGTCATGATTAGCTCATTGTTGGTCCTATATAAGATTCAAACTTCTGCGCTCATTTGTTTCTCTTCCACATGCACACAAACATACATTTATTTACACCTATAGCTTAAAATTAATTTATAAGTATTCATCTGTTTTGTATGAAATTTCTATAGTTTATCAAATGTAACCCGCAGATAGCTCTAGATCAATTTGACCCGTCTGCGCTCTTTATCTTTTGCTAATTTAATACTTTAACTCAAGGAAAAAATCAAAACAATTTTGACAGATTAAAAAAATGAGGGAAACAACTTAACAAAATAGAGAATAATGACTTAAAGCATAAAATCAATAAAGAACGTGATAGGATGCGAACAATCTATGTGCCACACCAATTGGCAGTCTATTTTAAATCGGAGACCTAAAATCCTTTCTTTCTTCAGAACGAGCACATAGCTTCTGTTACCTTCTGTAAATTCGGAAGCAAATTTTCTCTGATGTCTGAAACTGATTTCTTTCTTGGTATTCTAACCAATAAACTTGTAAAAGCATAAAGTCATTAAAAGTATACGAAATAGGACGTGAGGAATCTGTAATATACGTCGTTACGTAAAAGTGATAAAGGTTGCTGTGACGTCATGCGCCCTCCACACATTTTTCGTAAGGTTATCTTTTCTGGCTCATTACAAACCATTGTTTACTAGTGTTCTGTTAGCATTTTAGCATTTTATAGTTTTTTCCTCTTTTTATTCTATTAAAAGCTTTTTTAACCGTTTTTAACCTTATCATATATTAGTAACATTATTAATAAGCCAACAAATGTATACATTACAGATGATAAAACAAATAATTCTCACAAATAACTCAAATAAGATGTAAAATAACTTACTTACAGATGTGCTCTTTTTACTCTATTTAAAGCTTTTTTAACTGTTTTTAACCTTATCATATATTA
>KZ653723.1:38685-53731 GCA_001010745.2 Gerris buenoi | reverse complement strand
ATTTCAATATAATTATTGAACCCAAGGGTACAGGGGTACAATTGTCAAAATTAATATTTTAAATAATGATGTACATCGTTGAAAAGCTCTTTAATAGTAGATTAATAATTGTTATGGAGTGTATATTGTTATGTTTATTTTTTCTTAGGATAAATTGAAAATAACTGTTTTCTTTAGTTTTTCGGATTTGGTTGAGTAGGTTATTGTTTAAATGGATAACTTAATAATACATTTTAGCTCTTCTTGTCTAGACCATTACACATTGATACATTATGTTATATTTAAGCTTTATTTAACTTTTTCAAACAAATAATTCATAGGGGCTTGATAGTTTATACTTGATAATTAAAAAAACAAAAGTAAAGTACAAGATAGCATGCGCGGAAGCTATGTGCCACACTAATTGGCAGTGTATTTTTTTATTTTTTTATTTTTTTATTTATTGGGTTTTGATAAGCACCTATTAAAGCTAAACCGATTATGTAGATTCAGATTTTCTTAAGTTATTATAATGTAATACTAATACTTACGATCGATCAGTACAGTTACTTTAATCCTTACTTTTCTACTTGTAAATGTTTATTTCTTCCTCTTTATGCCTTCTTCAGATTCAACTTGACCTAAAAAAATTAAGTATCTTGAAGAGAAAACACTAAGCACATGCTGTTTCAACTTAAAAACACGACTGATTTAAAAGTTGAGAGTTGGATGAATGACTGATTACTTGGGCGAACCCTTGAGTAGAAACATGGTTCTCTTGAGGGGGAGAAATGGCTAAATTGGCCACTTGTTCAGGACGAACGTGAGCAAGTGGCCAAATGTTACAGCAAGTAATTAGTGCTGCACTACTTGTTCGTTTTTCTTATAAACGAGCACCCAATGAATTTTTATAGTTAATACCAATGTTCGTTGTTTTTAATTATTTATTTTATAAAATCAAAGCTTTATATAAAAACAAAAACAAAAAAAACAACAATTTTTGGAACGAAGTTCCTTATGGCACGTTCGGAGCCCGGGAGTGAATCCGAAAAAAAAACGACCAAAATCACCGTCACGCAAAATCCGTCACGAAATCTACCGATAATGTGATAACTTGTGTAAAAGTTGACCGATTTAGTTGAATTTTGGTACAAATGTTCATTTTACCAATGCCCAAGACAAGTTCGGTGGACAACGTTATCCGCCCAAGCGTTCACGCGCAACGCTCGCGTAAACGTAAGCGTCAAATTAAAAAATTGGAAATTTTGGATGGGAAAAAATTCTAACTTCATCTATTTAATGAGACAAACAACTTTTTTAGATAAAATATTTTAGTAAAACGAACAGCGATACTGCTATGAAGTGATAAAGATCGACTAAAAGGATTAAAATAAAGAAAACAATGTTTTTACCGATATCTTACGTTCTAACTCTAACGTAACGATTTTAATGAAACTTTGTATACATCACCTATAGTTCAATTGAAACAAGCATATAAAGTTTCAACCTAATACAAGCAGAAGTTTCTACAACCATCTGCTTTAACTATAACTATAAATTTATCATTAACTTTTTTCTCAATATACAATACATTATTTATATTGAAAATTGAAAGACGCTCGCTTCAAAGATAATAAAAAGCTTTTCATTTAATTTTGCCTTAACTCCGCTAGTACAAATAGTTAGTTATTTATAATTTTGTCTCTTTTCTAACTCTACCATGTATAAGTAGTTATTACTATGATTTTATAATGTATATTTAATGAAAAGAGTAAGGAACTTCGTTCCTATCGGGTGTCCCACGACACCACNTCAAAGATAATAAAAAGCTTTTCATTTAATTTTGCCTTAACTCCGCTAGTAAAAATAGATAGTTATTTATAATTTTGTCTCTTTTCTAATTCTACCATGTATAAGTAGTTATTACTATGATTTTATAATGTATATTTAATGAAAAGAGTAAGGAACTTCGTTCCTATCGGGTGTCCCACGACACCACACGTATTTTTTATCTGAAATAATGAAATTTGGAAGATACGATAAAATTAGCCCACGGATGATCCATATTAATTTCTCTACCTTGCTCTTGGTTTCTCTTCAACTTGGGCACAAACATGCTTACTTTGTCATATAAAAAGAAAGTATAGGGATGGCGCAAAAATTCGATTTCGAGATTTTGATAGATTTTCACATTTTGAGTCCAAAAAAGTTTTTTTTTTTTTAAAAAGTCTATCTATCGTCTGTGCAGACGCTTGAAGCCTTAACTATTAGACTGATTTTGAATCCCCCAAAATCAAATTTTCCCTTACGGAGGTAAGGGATCGTTCTGAAGAACAATTTTTTTTTATGTCTCCAATGTCAAAACTTTCTAGACAGAAATCTTTTTTTTACATGAAGGAACTTTTTGGTCCCTTGCCTCTCTTTCGATCGGTCTGTCGTTCAATATTTTTAAACTATTTTGTTTTAATGTATCAATTTAGCAATAGAATAAAAAAAGTTTATATTCAATTTTTAACAAATATTTAAGTTAAATCAAATAATAATTGTTATTAACATTTTCCGTAGTATGAAAAACTACCAAAAACTTAAAAAATTGAATTTCAAACATTTAAGGAAAATAGTCTGTCAATTGGTGTGGCACATAGCTTCCTCGCTGACTATGTCCAAATTGATTGAAGTTCCCCCTTTTTTTATTTGTCAAGATTATTTTGAATATTAACGTAAATTAAAGGCTCAATTTCACAAGATTTAAAAAGCGCAGACGATACAAAACATCTGGGACCATTGGCGGGCAACTTTCGGCAAATCACCCAAATTTAAAAAAAAAAAAAAAAAAAAAAACAGATGAGTTAATCTAAAGCAGTATTTAACAGTTAATTTAAAGCTGTAAGTGTAAAAAAATGTTTGTGTGCATGAGGAAGATAATTCAATCCGTGCAGGAGTAAAACTTATAGGGGACAAAAAATGGGCTAATTATAACCAACCAACCAAGTTTCATAAAAATTGGAGAAGTAGTTTTTAAGATATGTTGGTTTGCAAAAATTGAACGAGAGATGGGAGCAAAAATGTTCTCTGTTGTCTGATACGGATTTCTGACTTGGAAAAACAAAAATAATTTTCGTTCTTCGGGACGATCAAGTTCTTAAGGTCGGATGCAACTTTAATGCGATCCCGCGTGAAGTCGAAATTCAGATCACTAAATCTTCACAGTGGGGTCACATTATTTTTATGTAATTTTATATTGCTCGCATCTTTTTTTTTTTTTTTTTAACGTAACATCTATCTTGTGTGATATTTATCTTATTATACTTTATTTTATACATATTTTAACACATCCTATAATTGGGAGACTCCTGTTTTGTTAATTATTCCTTCTTCTTTATTATTTGTTAATTCTTGTCACATTACTAACAATTGATTTAGATTGAAACTAAATTAATTTGTAATGAAGTAGGACACCGTCAACAAATCTAAGTGATTAGACGCCCTTTTTTGTACTTTAATGTTATAGAAGATCGTTGCTTCTTGTCTCTTTTAGTTAAAATGCTAATGACGCTATCGTCCTTTAAAAATTAAAAAAAAAAAAAAGAAAAGAGGTAAAGTTCTACCACGAACTATAAATATTCATTACAAAAGAAAGAAAAAATCTTTTAAGGGTAAAGAAAAAGAAAAAGAAATATCCAAGTTAATAAATTAAAAAGTTGTCCAATATTCATTGTTGAGTTTTTTACTCATAAAATAAAAAAACAACTTTTTTTATAATTTGTACAAGAAAAAATAATTTTTATTATTTGGAATTATTGTAATTTTGGACATTTATTCTCATTTTGAGTTCAAAGGAATAATTGAAACGAGTTTTTCTTGCGTTTTGTATCTAAAATTAAAATTAAACAGTTTTTGTATCATTTTAACTAACATTTTAATTAAACTGTGGTTTACCACAGATTGAATAAAATCATTTGTCTTTACTGTTAGTTGTTATTGAAGTGGGGATACTTCGAGAAAATTGGTTATTCATTACTTAGGATTGTTACTTTTAATACTGCACTTTAAATTGTTCAGTTAGAGAGATTGTTTGCTCTTGAAATCGATTAAAGTAGACTTCTGTATAGAATTAATTGATATCTGTAAGTATGTCTCTTAAGTATAGAAAAATGAAACACAGTGTATGTCTGCCTTTTAGGAGTAGTTAATTTGGGTTGCTAAAGTAATTATAATTTTAAAAATTAAATTGTTATTAAAGTCAGTATTGTATTAACGTTACTTATTATTACAATGACGTTACTAATTTATCACTGCTATTACGCAAAAGTGCGTAAATTATTGATTAAGTTATGTTGCCGTTTGACAGAAACCCTCTTATTTTTTTTACAGATACGAGTATTATAGGCATATCCCTCACCCACAAAACCATTCTTTGCATGCACTAAACGCCGCCTCTGAGATGGAAGAAAGATTGTTTTGGTTCTAACAAGAAACAACAAGCTTTTTAACAATCTCGGGCTGCTCAAATATCTTAATTTTTCAAAACTATTATTTGAGTTGAAGTTTTTATTCTAGTAAACTGACTTATGTTAACTCCAGTTAACTAACTAAAGTAAACTCCAGTTAACTAACTAAAGTAAACTCCAGTTAACTAACTAAAGTAAACTCCAGTTAACTAACTAATGTAAACTCCAGTAAACTAACTAATGTAAACTCCAGTTAATTAACTAAAGTAAACTCCAGTTAACTAACTAAAGTAAACTCCAGTTAACTAACTAAAGTAAACTCCAGTTAACTAACTAAAGTAAACTCCAGTTAACTAACTGAAGTAAACTCCAGTTAACTAACTAAAGTAAACTCCAGTTAACTAACAAAAGTAAACTCCAGTTAACTAACTGATTTTACTTTTAAAGTTAACTAACTAAAGTTACTTCTAAAGTTAACTAAGCAAGCTCCAGTAAACTAAATTATTAAAAAGTACTTATCGTAGTTAATAAGTAATAACTCATTTTCCCACAAATAGTTGGTTGTTTTGACTGAGATTTTGTGGTACCACTTCATAATTATGACTAGAGAGGTTAATAAAATGTAACACAACAATATTGTCACCACAATTTTTAATAATTAATATACGCGTTTCGACTTATAATGTCATCATCAGTGTGCTTACCTGGAATAACAATTAATAACAAATAATTACCTGGAATAACACCTTTATTGGGTTCCGACTTGGATCTCAACTCCATACCGCCTTACCTTTATCCTTCCGTAATCCGCTACCTACACCACCCGAGTCTACCCCCCCCCCCTTTTTGCATTGTTAATTTACCTTAAAAAAATGTTTGTAAAATAGTTAGCTTAGTACAGTATTTACTCTTACTAAGTTAACACGCATACTGATGATGACATTATAAGTCGAAACGCGTATATTAATTATTAAAAATTGTGGTGACAATATTGTTGTGTTACATTTCATTTTCCCACTCTTATGAATTTACATACCCATAATCTGGGTGGAATATTAGACAAAGAGTGGTGTTTTTATGTACATAATCTGGGTGGAATATTAGACAAAGAGTGGTGTTTTTATGTACAAAAGGGGAGAGAGGGAGAGGGTACTCAAGTACTCAACTAAAATTTTGTTTCATGTCTCCTACTATACTGAGGTATGTACCTTCTTTGAAGGGAGTACTAAACTGAGAAAGTACCGTACAGCTTGATTGATTACATTACATATTAGTCTAGCCTGAGTTACATTAGCTTGACCACATTGGCCACATTGGTCACATTAGCCTGGCCTGAGAACATTAGCTTGGCCTGAGAACATTAGCTTGTCCTTAGTCGGACTAGCTCTGACTCCTCGTGTCCGCAGACTAGGCCGATCTAGTGAGGAATAATCTTAGGAATAAAATTCCAATGTGTGACCACTATATGTTGTTATTCTGTCCAGGTAATGTTGGATCTCAGATAGTAAAGTTTACACTGTCTATTATCTTCCCCAAGTAGTTGATCAAAGGTTATTATTTTGTAAGTTTTTTTTTTATTTGCAGATGATTTTTAATACGGACCAAATATAAGCTTTGATGTAGATATTCAATTTGCATTTAGATTTACGAATAGGAACTTGAGATACGTATTTTACAAGAAACAAGATGTGACAGTAATATTTTAGTTTTTTTTTTGGTGGTGAAAATGTGGTGACTCAACCACAAGGGTGAGGAAAAGGCAAATATGGGAATCTGTTGAAATTCGGAGCTGTCGACGCGTGAATCCCCTCGAAAGAATCTCTTAAAGCTATTCTCAAACCGAAAGCATTCCTTTTCCATTCCTCGAGCTCGATCGATATCCAACATGTTCTTGTCATATTATTTCTTTCGCACGTCTACTTTCCCGGTTAAATTTCGCTTGTTACCGAAGACGAAGAAGAGAAAGAGGAAAAGATATTCATCCTAGTGTTTGGATTTTGTGCTGCGGAATATTTTCTGTTCAAGAAAGTACTCGTTTTTATACTCTTGTTGCGAGAGACTTGATATTGTTCACCACTGTGGAATATATATTTTTCGAGAGATAAAAGTCAGTCGGAGTTTTGATATCTCTTGGGAGTATTAGGTGTTAGATGGTTGCCTAGTTTGTAAGTCTGAGGAAGTAAAACATACTCAAGAGCAACACGTGCTATCTCTTGAGATAAATATAAGGTGTTAGGTGCGACTCAAGAGCAGGAACCATCTGGAACAATGCCACACCATTCTCTTTCCCTTTTATAACATGCCACAAAACTTGCGACAAAAGTATTAAACTAATGGTTTCTATAGCCACTCAAGCGTTATTAAAGTTTCAACTTTGCAAAAAGTTCTCCATTATAATCCTCTTATAAAACCAACTTTCCAACTTATAAAGGAAATTTGAAAGTGGATAATTTTTAGTACTTTTACTTTAAAATTCCATTTTGAAATTCAATTTTAAAGCACCACTGAGAAATACACGTATGGAGTCTGAATGTTAAAACAGCTGCCTCTAAAATTTACAAAGACATAAAACTATTTGTTTTAAACCACTTAAAAGTTCGAACAACTTCTTAAGAAAGAGATATTTTAGAATTTTAGAATTTTTACACTTATCTATTAAATATAGTTTTGTTGCTCTCTGAGACGAGTTAATGATTTAATTCTAGAATTAAACTAGTCTTACAATTAGAATTGTTTTTTTGACAGCGTGGGAAAATAGACAAGAAGCCAATGAGAAAGCTGGATTTTGAATTTTAGACGGTCGGGCCAACCAGGCAAATAAAAATGTCTCTATTGGAGGGGCGCGGACCTAAGGGTAACCGTTCGAAGAGACTTTATAACCTCCTCCGCTTAAATTCACTTTTATATTTTAATTTTTTCGATATTAAATATAATGCACTAAATATATACTACCCGTCATTTCAATTTGTTGTTATTCTGGTAAAGTAAGACTTGAACAGAAAATTAATAAACTCAGTAATCGTCATCGTAAATCATGTACGAAATATAAAGTATGAGCTGAAAATTCAGTTGTACATAAACACAAAAGGACAATATTTCTGTTATATACTAGGGTTTATTGTTTATTAACCGAAACATAATAACTACTACATTTTCACACTGTACATTATTTAAAAATTTATAGATTAAAATGTAACCCACAACTGAATTAACAAAGGTTCTTACATTTCCATTAATTACAATTAAACATCTTTTAGGAAAATTAATTCTTTATCTTAGTTTTATGCCCACACTTTTCATAGTTTTATTACCGACATTAAATTTCATGATTCTATAAAGAAAATTAACTAACATTAAATTCAAAACCATACAAAAAGATCGCAATTTGTTCAAGTAGTAAAATAACCTTCTTTTGATAACAAACAAATGATGCTCTCCCACCCCTCCTACAGGCCTAGTGGCTTTATTTCTTCCCCCACATAGGTTGGTCAACCTGAGTGTCAAAAAACAATTTTAATTGTAAGATTAGTTTAATATATGTCTTTTGAGAGGGATATTATATTTTTAGATTAGTAAAACTCGATATTAAATAAAAGTCTTACAATTTTCTCTTTATTCTTTTTATTTTTCTTCTTGTCTTCCACAGTAGTTGGTCACAATTTGTTAATATTTTATTACCTCGTGGTTTTCTTAAGGTGAACTTTCTTCCCCAGTCCTCTTCCTTTATCAACCTATGCCCTCTAGCTATGTTTTTGTTTCTTTCTAAACCCAGCCTATCTCTTCTTTTTTATTTTTTTAGCTTTTCAGATAACCGAGGAAAAAATAAAGGTTTCAGCGTGCAAACAATAGAGGAAATTTCTAAAGTAAATATAAAAAATCCTTCAATAAAAAAAGAAAGATAGCTTACTGAATTCAATAGCGGTAATTCTAACGGAGATGTCAATTTTTCAAATCCTTCGTTGCCTTTAGTTATTTTATATAAAATTCTAAATTTTTTAATGCTATTATCAAAGAAGATAACTTTTATAAGTACTAAAATAGCTAATACGGCACTCTTTTAGTTTAGTACCTCTCATTTCATTGCAAATTTGACATGACCTAAGTGGTTATCAATATTAAACTAAATAATAGTCTTTATCACACTAGTTAACTAAACTAAGAGGTATTACCACTTTTATGTAAAGAAGTGTGATTTTCCTTTGTCCTAAAGTAATGTGGACTAAATATTCCTTTCTTAATACATACCTACATACTTAGGATAATCAACTATATTTATGCATTGCGACTCCTATTTTACTTTAGTAGGTATCCTCTTTTAGGAGGTACTAAACTACCGAGTACCGTTTATTCGACCATTTTTGTTTATATAGTATAACATAGAAAACTGTTACGTACTTAGGATAATCAACTAAAGTTATGCATTGCGACTCCTATTTTACTTTGGTAGGTATCCTCTTTTAGGAGGTACTAAATTGAAAGAATACCGTTAATTCGACCATTTTGTTTTCATAGTAGAAAATAGAAAACATTGATCGTCAGTTTTCTATTTAGTAGAGTTATGTAGGAGAGTTTGTCCCACTGTGGTGTCTCTTAGGAAAACGGATTGGGGTTGCTATGTTGTCAGATATTTTATTCTTTAATTTTTTACTTTTAAATATTTAATATTACTAGTTAATTAACGAACACCCGAAAGGGTCCACAGCTTGTGCTGATTTACAATGTACTAGCCGTTATGCCCGTGAAAACGGGCAGAATAAAATATAGTCAAAAAAGAGATAGTTATGATTAAAATATTTAAATAGATACTGTTTAAATAGATAGTTTTATGCCATCCGAATCATTACATAGGCATAGCTCAGCGGAAGCGTTTTCTCCTGACGCACAGGAGGTCACTGGTTCAATCCCATCTTATGACTCACCAATTTTTAACGTTATAAATCATTTAGAGGTGAGTCGTCGGGACTCTACTTGATTATATAAAAGATATCAACCTGTATAATAATTGTAGAGAAAAGAGAAGAAAATCAATTATGAAACATTGTAATTAATGGAATAAATAAATAGTTAAATAAATAAATCAGAGCGACAACACTGGACATTTTCTATTGGCCAGTTTCTTTTTGCTTTCTTCCCTGTCCGATTTACTCAGAGATACCGTGCGGGAAAGACTCTACTATTACTGTTTTAAATTATTAGATTATTTATAGTTTTATTATGTAGAATCTCAAACTTATAAATCAATTAAATTCCTCAACACTTCATTAAATTCTAGCTTTCATGCCGCGCTTCATTCATCTTCGCATGCTAGGAGTCTTCATGGCTGCATGTATGGCTACATTTCCTAGTACATACTAACATTTTGCATTATATTATAGACGAAGTAATTAAATTATTAAATTATAATTAAATTTATTATTATAATTATTATTTTATCTGAAAAACGGAAGAAGATAGAAAACAGGTGTAAATAAGATGTTGCCTTCATAACGAAATGAGTTTGAATTCCGGTAAAAATTAATTTTAAAATATTTTCGAGTTAATTACACACTTATTTCGCATGATTGTTGATAATTATTAATTACATGAAAAATAATAAAGAATGTATCAAAAAACAAGGAAACTACGTATAAAATAAAGCTTTCAATACAATAAAGCTGAAACCTTAACATTTTAATAACAATAGTGTTTTATTTTTCTTACTGATGAATGAACTTAAATTACAAATGTGACCGAATTCATGACAAAAAATTATAATTTTCAAATCCTTCGTTGCCTTTAGTTATTTTATATAAAATTCTAAATTTTTTAATGCTATTATCAAAGAAGATAACTTTTATAAGTACTAAAATAGCTAATACGGCACTCTTTTAGTTTAGTACCTCTCATTTCATTGCAAATTTGACATGACCTAAGTGGTTATCAATATTAAACTAAATAATAGTCTTTATCACACTAGTTAACTAAACTAAGAGGTATTACCACTTTTATGTAAAGAAGTGTGATTTTCCTTTGTCCTAAAGTAATGTGGACTAAATATTCCTTTCTTAATACATACCTACATACTTAGGATAATCAACTATATTTATGCATTGCGACTCCTATTTTACTTTAGTAGGTATCCTCTTTTAGGAGGTACTAAACTACCGAGTACCGTTTATTCGACCATTTTTGTTTATATAGTATAACATAGAAAACTGTTACGTACTTAGGATAATCAACTAAAGTTATGCATTGCGACTCCTATTTTACTTTGGTAGGTATCCTCTTTTAGGAGGTACTAAATTGAAAGAATACCGTTAATTCGACCATTTTGTTTTCATAGTAGAAAATAGAAAACATTGATCGTCAGTTTTCTATTTAGTAGAGTTATGTAGGAGAGTTTGTCCCACTGTGGTGTCTCTTAGGAAAACGGATTGGGGTTGCTATGTTGTCAGATATTTTATTCTTTAATTTTTTACTTTTAAATATTTAATATTACTAGTTAATTAACGAACACCCGAAAGGGTCCACAGCTTGTGCTGATTTACAATGTACTAGCCGTTATGCCCGTGAAAACGGGCAGAATAAAATATAGTCAAAAAAGAGATAGTTATGATTAAAATATTTAAATAGATACTGTTTAAATAGATAGTTTTATGCCATCCGAATCATTACATAGGCATAGCTCAGCGGAAGCGTTTTCTCCTGACGCACAGGAGGTCACTGGTTCAATCCCATCTTATGACTCACCAATTTTTAACGTTATAAATCATTTAGAGGTGAGTCGTCGGGACTCTACTTGATTATATAAAAGATATCAACCTGTATAATAATTGTAGAGAAAAGAGAAGAAAATCAATTATGAAACATTGTAATTAATGGAATAAATAAATAGTTAAATAAATAAATCAGAGCGACAACACTGGACATTTTCTATTGGCCAGTTTCTTTTTGCTTTCTTCCCTGTCCGATTTACTCAGAGATACCGTGCGGGAAAGACTCTACTATTACTGTTTTAAATTATTAGATTATTTATAGTTTTATTATGTAGAATCTCAAACTTATAAATCAATTAAATTCCTCAACACTTCATTAAATTCTAGCTTTCATGCCGCGCTTCATTCATCTTCGCATGCTAGGAGTCTTCATGGCTGCATGTATGGCTACATTTCCTAGTACATACTAACATTTTGCATTATATTATAGACGAAGTAATTAAATTATTAAATTATAATTAAATTTATTATTATAATTATTATTTTATCTGAAAAACGGAAGAAGATAGAAAACAGGTGTAAATAAGATGTTGCCTTCATAACGAAATGAGTTTGAATTCCGGTAAAAATTAATTTTAAAATATTTTCGAGTTAATTACACACTTATTTCGCATGATTGTTGATAATTATTAATTACATGAAAAATAATAAAGAATGTATCAAAAAACAAGGAAACTACGTATAAAATAAAGCTTTCAATACAATAAAGCTGAAACCTTAACATTTTAATAACAATAGTGTTTTATTTTTCTTACTGATGAATGAACTTAAATTACAAATGTGACCGAATTCATGACAAAAAATTATAACATTTGTCATCCACCCTACTCTTGTTTCATTTCTAAGACACTTTTAATTTCTAACTAGTTAGGGTGACATTATATTAAATAAAAAATATACGGAGAAATATTTATCAGGCAATTTATTTTTTCCTTTCAGTATATGAGTTAGTTGTGATAAATGAATGCGGTCTTTTGCTTTAATGACGATACGTCTACATAGCTTTTATGAATAATTTTAACAAACGAGCAGTCATGCAATCTCTTCTCCTATGTTTGTCTAATATAATATAAAATTTGAGAAAAAAATGAATGACCCATTTTTATACAGTCATACTTTTCATACATCTATTTATTATAAAAGTTCCTACTATCCATCTTTGTACACCTTTTTATACATCACAAATGAAACATATAAATTAACCTTAATCCATTTTTTGTTGTTGAATTTTAATTTTTAAATTGATTGGTACAGCAAGTCTTATCAATGGGCTGCAACTAAATATGTATAAACGTTTTAGACGTCACAATTGCAATTTCTTCTCCAACTATGGTATTGGTTAAATGTCAGTGGAGTGTCATTGTTTTGCCGTTTCATTGATTTATCATTATTCTGTAGCCGCATTGTAGATGCATGTCAATGTGCAATGCCAAACAGTTAGCTCTACTATGGGGTTTGTGCCAGAATGAATGATAAACCAAGCGAGACAAAGGTATTGTTTCCTAGAGAATATTAACAGTAGACCAGCTGTCCAAGAAACAACGTTTTCTTAAAATCCAATATCCATTACCCATACAACAATAGTAACGTGAATTGAACTACCTAAAAATTACGTCCCAAATTTATGAATTCGTCAAATTTAAATCATATTATAATTATTATTAACACTGGGAGACAGACAGAAAAAAATGTAGAGGCCCATGGTTCAAGTCCCAGCGCTGGAGTCTATTTTTCTCTGACTGTCTCCTAGTGTTAATAATAATTATAATTTGATTAAAATTAAAATTTAAACTTTCCGTTGAATACTACCAAGTACTTAAAAAATGGAATTCATCAATTGATTTTCAAAAATAATTATTATATGCAGTAATACTATTATGAGTTGAAATAAATTAAAATGATAAATATATCATTTTAATTGACTATCTTTATACACTTTCGCTCAAAAGAAATGCACCTTGTAATGCATCCTTGTAAGCAGTTTATCGGAATTTATCATTAGCTCATTGTAGTAAAGATAAAAATTAAACTAACATTTAAAATTGATTTCATAAAAATTAAATTATTTGAAGAAAATACTAAAAAAACTTCTAACACCACCCTGATTTCAAATAAACTATGTTTGTAAATTTTTAATTAGTTTCTAGGGTTGCACCCTTGCTTGTATAATTGGATTCGTCCACTTTCCCATCACACTAATGAGGTTCTGAATGTTTTTCTCTAAAATGCTGTTCCCAGCTGGTAGAGGTTTTCTGAAGGAGGATTACGGATTGGATTTAATTTCAGACTCCTTGCTGGCTAGTTTTCAGTAGTTCCCAGTTTATTCAAAATTTAAGATACCCCGAGGCCGAGGCATCTAAATCCTTTCCCTCTGACAGCATCTTAAAACATATTTATAGTGCAAAATTAAATTTTAATTCCTAAAAGAAACATAATACATTTTTTAGTGACTAATGTGCTGGAAATATTGTTACATCCCTAATTAAATAATAGAGTTTTTGCTTCCGAGATTACCGAAGTAACAAAAGTATAGTAATCATTCTGAAGATTTTTTTTTCTTTTTTTCTTCTCAAAATTAAACATTTCCTACAAATAAATCAGGTTCATTAATCAGGAAACAGTTTAGGTCTCGCGTCTGTCTGTCGCAAAATTGTTTTTAAACCACCTGATTTTAAAGAGTACTTGTCTAATTTTAATGAAAGTTGTATGGTGCTTTAAAATTAGCCCATTTTAATTTAAACATTTCACCGTCGTCACCGTGTGGTTGAAAGGTTATAGGCGATCAAATTAAAGTCTTAACACCATTATGTCCATTGTATTGGGTGTGATTCTGATTGAAGTAAGACATTTTTTATACATTTGTATAATAATGTGTCATAAAATTTTAGTTATTTTTATTTTTGTAGTTTGATAAGTTTACTTATGTTTATTTATTTCTTTGTTTCAGGTAAGTGTTTGGATATTTGAGCTCATCTAAAAAATTAAGTTTTATTATGTGAGTAAATTCGATTAATTATTTAAATTTAATTGTTATATATAACAAATAAGACATTCTTAAATTTACTTTGAAATAAAATGTTTAATAAATTAATTTTTGAATTTTGGTAAATTTTGTTTAACATTTTGTTTTACATTTTAGGCAAATGCTAACTATTTATGAACATTCATAATTTAAAATACATTAATAGGAAAGTAGTAACGAAAGGACGAATGAAAACTGTTAGTCTTTTCAAAGAGATATGGAAGATATCTTCAATGGAAGATGGATTAAGAAAGATGTCAGATCCGGTACTGCAGATGAATACTAGCCAATCAAGAACATATTTTTTATCAAAAATTTCACTCACTGAAATTCGTAAAAGAAATAAATTATTTCATTCAGCATCAAATTACTAAATCTGGAGATCACTCACCAACGGAAACCCACAAACAAAAACCATAACTGCCATTAATATATATAGTATATATATAGGTATATATATTTATCAAAAAACAAAATTTAGATATTCGAAACAGTTTTCCATTCATTTTAGGTTTTTGTACAAAGTACAAAAAGAAACCTTATATAACGGCTCTGTCTGTTTGTCTGTCCGTCCTTTGGCTTGTTTCAACTCATGAACTACTACAGCTAGAAACATGAAATTTGGCACATAGGTACATCTCGTCATTTTAGACAACTGGACAAATTTTGGAGTTTTTACACTTAATATTTCCAAGATGGCGGCCCAGCCAATATGGCGGGTGACTAAAAAAAAGTGTTTAGTTACCATGGCATGTTATACATCAATTTAAAGGCATTGAAGTGTAGAAAAAGAATATGCAACTATTAAAATAACATACGTAATATTTTCAAGATGGCGG
>KZ653723.1:11894-30715 GCA_001010745.2 Gerris buenoi | reverse complement strand
ATATTTTCAAGATGGCTGCCAATATGGCGGGCGACTAAAAAATGTTTTTAGTTACCATGGCATGTTATACATCAATTTAAAGGTCCTAAAGTGTAGAAAAAGAATATGCAAATGAATATATATTACACTTAATATTTAAACTTAATTGTACAGAAACCGGCGAAAACACTTACGTGAAGCGCTCCTTACTTGTTTTCTTTAACGTCTCTCGCGTAGACCTTATGACCAAAGGTTATTTTTAGTAAAGAGTAATAGCATACATTTTGTTTAAACACTTCCCTTTATGTTAAAAAATTCATTTTCTTTTGAATACAAAAGAATTAATATTTCTCTGTCTTCAATATAAAGGAAGCAGGAAAGATAAAATACAAAAGTCTGAACAAAAGAAGTTAGACCTGGTTTTCCTATGCAAAGTTTTGTGGAATATTACTGCTTTGATTGTAGCGTTAACATCTTTCCTTCAGGTAATAAATTTCAAACTGTTTTTCTTGCGTCAAATTTTGAACTCTATTGGAGGTGTTGGGTTACGTATACAGATACCAATTTAATATGGAAATAGTTTCGTGAAACTTTCAACTCCTGTCCGCTTTTATTTCCTTTCCATCCCTTTGACTTTACAACATCACAACCAAACGAAAAATCTTTCCACCTTCGTTCGGTAACAAAATTTACAATGTACATTTTTACTTCATACATTCATTCGAAATGTACAAATAGTATCAGTAATTAATTTATAAAGTTATTTACTTATTTCTTTTACGATTATTTGAGCTCATACAAGTTCTGCTATTTTGGAAAAATATTATATTTTAATGAAAAAACATTAACTGTCAGATTATTAACCAAAGCAACTTTCATTCTTCATAAGGCCATCAGTGTCAATTGCTGATGAAATAGAGTTAGTTACAATAATCAATGAATAATTGGTTTTAACTATGACTTTGGAGATCAGCACCATAGTCCAGTCAATGAAGGCGACAATAAGGTAAAACCTCCAAATTTTTTCGGATTGGATAGATTGGCCTGAAAATTGGCATACAAGCTCATCTGACCCCCTACTTCAAAAGTTATATTATCTCGATGTGTGCTTTTTGCTATTTCGGGGTAAAAACTACCCCTGTATGGGTAAAATGCGAAAATGTCAGATTTACGTATTTTAAAGGTTCAATTCATGTTCAAATATGTTGGATCAAGTTCCTTTAAAGTTTTTATTAAATTTATATTAAACTTATGATATTGAATTATTTTTATACGCTTAAAAAATTTAAAGCTACACCCTTTCATGCCTGAAAATATAGGAAAAAAAAATGTTAGCAGCTTAAAATGGTCTTTTGGTGCATTCACAATGCAAACTTTTTCACAACAAAACTTTTGTTATTCATTAGAAAACTTACGACTAATTACAAATTTGTAACCCTTAAAAACTACCCCTTTATAATAAAATTATGATTGAAGGGTTGAGATGTTTTTAATGGTACCTACACTTATGAAGAATTTTGAGCTTTTTATAGGTTTTCAAATGGTCTACGATTATATTGCAACTTTTTAACCCCCCTAAAACCCTTATGGAAGACATATCCCTTATAGAGAAATTGCGTAAAATTATATGCTAAAGGATGATTTATTTTTTATTTATTTATTTTTATTATTTTTTTTTTTTAATTCTATCGAATTTATTTTTAATATTTTTTTATTAACACAAACAACATTAAATACATTATAATTCATCACTATCATCACTGACTTTGGCCTCGCCTTGATCCACAATTGGTGGTCAATTGTGGCAATTATCACCAGAGCGTGAACTACATGCGGCATTGCAAAAAAGTCCAATTTCTGCAACCATAAGTTGCGCCGTTATTTATTCTTTGTTATTTATTCTTTGTCTACTTCTCCGTGGTCCATTGTGTACTTACATGTACTCATACATATACACAAGAACTCGGGTTCGTGTGTGAATGTGTATTATTGAAATACTCACTCAAACCAATTCAAAAGCACTTCAAAATACACTAGGATGATGGTAATTTACCTCCTCCGAAAATTTTACTGAAAAATTGCGATTACTCTTTTTACCATAACTTTTTAAATTTTAAAGTTATAAATTCGCTTAAAAAACCATTTTGTAGAGAATTTGAAGGGCTATGAGGCCTAATTTTTTCAGATTTTTTGAGCCTTTTGTTTTTAAGATTCGTAAGTTTAAAGGGCTCAGGAAAGGTGGTCTTCGTACTTAGTTTTGAGCTTCTAACAGTCATAACTTTGTCAAATTTTGTCCTACAAAAATAAATAATAAATGAACTTTTTCAACATGAAAAAATCTACAATTTCTTATTCTATCATTTTTTTCATAACATTGTTAGTTTTTGAAATATTTTGAAAAGAAGTTGACTTTTTTAAAAATTGATATTTTTTCTGCAAAAGTTAATCTAACATTTTTTCGAATTTAGGCCTCATAAACCGTTCAAACTCTCAGAATCTATTGTTAGTATATAAATAAAGTAAACTGCCGACGGAATATGTTTAATTTTAATTTTGGCTGTCTAGTCATCAATTTTAGTACCGATTATTTTTCTCAAAAATCAAGACAACAACTTTATTTTGATTATAACTACGTCAGTTTTTATGCTAACGACTTTTGCCAATAGTCAATTTAAAGGTCTATTCAAGTGCTTTCAAAAGTGTAATATATGTTTTCTTCGAAAAACCTTTCATTTTTCCGCTACTTGACATGGGAAGTTTCGATTTTAACTATCTTCAAAGTCGACATCAACTTCAGGGAGCCATAACTCGGGTTCTATACTACTTAAAAAAACAAAATAAAAAGCAATCTCTTTGATATTTAATAACCTTCATTTTTGATTCTGTCTATTTTTATGATAAAACTTTTAGTTATTGAGATATTAGCAAAATATCGCTCAAAAACATGCATTTTTTGAGCTAAAAAAGAGCATGTTTAGGCGCCAATAACTCAAAAAGTATTGACTGTACGAAAAATTCTTATAGGTNTTGTAAAGTTGTATAATTGTACACGTAATATTTTACATCTAAGAAGAAGCTTATTGGAACAGTATTTTGTCAACTTGTATAACTTAAAATACTTGTCATATCTCTAAAAGTTTATATTTGTATGACACAGACACGAACTGGAATGAAGCAATTCTGAGAGAGCCAACATATATCAAAACTTAAGTGACAAATTACCTCTTGTTGCCTTCCCAAGCTTCTTTTATTCTCCCAAATCAGAAATCTTTCGTAAAAAGGTCCACTTAAGAATTTTCACGAGAAAGATACTTCATATTTATCACACATTTTGTAGAAATGTATGTTATGTATTGTCATGTATTTTTCAAACTTATACAAGATAATGGAAAATCATCGAAAGAATAAGAGTAGAAAACATAAAATATTATTGAGATTTTAGAAGATAAAAAATAAAATGTTCAAAGTGCATGTACTGCAGATATAAACTTCTCACGTTGATATAAGATAAACCTTGATATGTTTTCTCATCTTTTTTAAAAGAATGGAGACAAAAATGGATAAATAAATCCAGCTCATTGCCAATTCAGCACGCATTATGGTTTATATCTACGATATAATGTCAATTTTGCTTCCGAGCTTACCGAAGGTAACTGAAGCTATGTGATCGTTCTGAAGAACGAACATTTTTTTTTTGTCTCAAACTTTTTGTTAAAACGTTTCAGCAATCAGGGAACAATATTGGTTTCGTGTCTATTTGTCGGTTTATCGCTTAATTTTTGCTTACCAACATATTATCATAAAAACAACTCGTTCCATTTTAATAAAATTAAGATGGTAAGATGGTAGGTCACAATTCAGCCATTGTTGGTCCCATATAAGTTTCAACTTTCTGCGCCCATTTTTTTCTCTTCCAGATGCGAAAAAATGTATATAATTTCAAAAGTATATTTATCTGATTTTTATGAGATTTGGATAGTTAGTTGAAAGTAGACCCCAGCATAGCTCAGGTAGTATTAGATTAATTTAACCGTGTGTTTTTTTGAATTTTGCTAAATTGATACTTTAATTAATGTAAAAAAAATCAAAATAATTTTAAAAGTTTTAAAAAATGGGGTTAAAATAAAATAAAATTGGCAATGATATGCTTTAAAGGCATAGGGTCTAGGAGATGTCGTGCAAAAAGTGTCTGACTAACATCAAGCTAGAATTTTGTGTATAAGTAAATGTTTTGGTGCCTTTTAAGAATATATGGTCAGCTACTGGACACAGCTTGGCAATAGGCATTTGAAAAGAACAAACCGGTGGACATCGGCCTTGTCCCGCCCTTTTTGGTGGACAATATGATTTTCATAATCCTGAGTAAGAACTTAGTTAGTAGATTGATAGTATTTTGTCACTTAATAATTTAGTTAGTCAAATATTACTCCAAATCAAAGTGTTCCCCTGTCAAGGGACAAACTACCATCAACATGATTTTTGGTCTACTAACTAAATTCGTACTTAGGATCATAAAAATCACATTGTCCACCAAAAAGCGTGGGTCATGGCCGCTCTCCACCAGATTGTTTTTTTTTTTTGTTTTTTTAAATGTCTATTGTTAAACTATACTAAATAAGAAGCAAGGAAACTATGTCCCATACTAATTGGCAGACTATTATCATAACCTTTAACTTTTAAGCAAACATACAACTTCTAGGAAATCAATTGTTCTAATTTTATAAGGTTTCCAAATGTGTGGGAAATTATTGTACTGCTTTTACTTATATGCTAGAAATTTTGACTCTTCGAGAATTATAAGTTCCTTTAAACTACCCTCTTATTTATAATTTAATAATTTTTTAATCTTGGAATTTTATTTCAAACCTAACCTCAAAATATTAAATTTACAAGTCCCATAAACTAACGTCTCGCAATTAATGAATTCTTTGTCTCTAAACGTAACGTTACTATCAGAATATTATATATATATTCATGGCACTAAAACTACCTTGATCAGATAAATTTAGAATTTTTAAATCAAAAATAATAATAATTAAAATAAATCAAATAACTTGTTTAATTTACTAATTAAAAAAAAAAAAAGTGTACAAATTTAATTTAATTGTCGTTAAGAATAATTTTTAACATCTTTACTACGTTATAATCTCGGTTATACAAATAAAAAAAATTAAAACACGAGGGGTTTCCGACAGCTTATAAGAAAACTTTTTTTTTTTCTTCAAATGATCAAAGAAAACCAGTTTCAACTCCTAGTGTCCTCTTACTAAACCTAATTTATGTAAAATAAACAAAGGACAGTTTGTGTACGTGTAGTTGTTTATTTTGTAAGAGAAAATATAAAAAGAGATAACTTTATAACGCAAAGCTATGGTAAAATTTCATGTGCAGGGATTTGTATGTAATTAGTTTTCCTTCCTTTGATAAATTTTTACCTTTACCTTTTTTTAACATACTGTTTAAATTGAAGGCAAAAAATTATCTACATTTTTTTTATATCTGACAAAAAGTAAGGTTAAAAATTAGAGGGCTTTAGATGATTATAATTAATCTTTGATATATGGCTGTTATAATTCTCGTAAAGAATTTCGTTTTACTGTTTTATGTTTTCTTTTATTTAACAAATCAAAATGTAATTAATTTTATAGATACATATTAATTAACTAATAGGCCAAGTGTTTCATACAAAGTTGTGACACCATAGTTTTAGCCAAGCCTCCCCCGTCCGAGTAAGTTCTACTAGGTTTAATTTATCAAGGGCTGTTTGTCTGTCTCCCATCTTTATTTTCTCACGTTTGCGTCCCTTACAAACTCATTCTTTATTTTCTGAATCACTGAACACGTTCAAATTTAAAATCATTGTCAGATTTGGCACATTTGCAGCTCGAGGATTTAAAGCTGTATACAACACTGCATAAAATAAATCATCTATCTATATCTATATTATATCTATATCTATATCTATATTATCAACAAAGTTTTGTAAACAATCAAATGTGTTAAATTATCAAATTGTTTGAAGGTTCAAGGCATCGTCCGCTTTTCGACAAGTAAAGCGAGTAGGGGGCAGAGCTTCCTAATTATTTTTTTTAAAAAACCTTAATCTAGACCTAGACTATAGGGAAAATATACATTTTAAATAACAGCAAACTGTTTAAACTCTTTGTACTACGTAATTGCCAGGTCAAAAAATGTTTCTGTTTATTTTTACTTTCTCATATAAAGAGAAAGTATTTTGATGGATCTGATCCCCTGAGTCCAAAAAAGTGGTTTTTAAAAAATATCTGACTGTCTGTCGTCTGGAGCCTAAACTACTGGGCCGATTTTGACAAAATTTGGCATACAACATGTTCAGAAAAAATCATACCCCGAGGTGAAATCGAGAAATTGAATTGTTGTTAGCGCTATCCCCCAAAACTCTGAAAAATCGGAAAAAAATTCTCGAAAACGATTCAGACGATTTTGATCAAAAAATTCTAAAATGGAGCCCATTTAAATACGAATCTTACGATATAAGCCGTTTTCCCGGGAAAAATTCTAGTTAGTTAAAATGGCTTTAAACGCGGACAAATAGAGGCCGGGTTCGATTCCCCGCTGAGTAGAAGTTATTTTTATGATAAATTTCGATGAAATGTTCAATAATAATTAAATGTAACTACGAAAACTAGTAAATAGAAAAAACTGGGCTAAGTAATTATGAACTCGTATTTGAAAAAGTTTGTCTGAGTTGTATACGGACCATTTTTTTTTTTTTTTCATTTAAACGTGCTGAGTATTTGGGAAAGAAAAGTTTGCGTGTCTGAGGGACAAATAGAAGGGGGAATAGTCCAACATCGTTTACTTGTACTTGATAAATTAGAATTAGTAGAACTTACTTGGACAGGGGAAGACTTGGCTAAACCAATGATCTCACGACCTTTTACGTAAGACTTGACTTATTACTATTGTTTTTGTAGGGATTATGTTACACAGTAAGAAATAAACAAGAGGATCTTGTATTATATACCTTTGTTCAAGCAGCTGAATAATTACTTTCTTCCAATATCCAAGGGAAAGAATAAAAACATTGCTTTACATTACCTCTGCTGACAGGTAACGAACTCACTTCTTCCTTGTAAAGCGGAGAAATAGGGAATTTTTCTTGCGAAATGGCTTTTATTCTGCAAGGCCGGAGTGAAGATAAATGCCGTGCCTTATCTTTCCTCTCATTTTTCTTTTCTCTTGGCCCTGTTTTTTTACTTCCTTCAGCCCCAAGGGCAGGGTTGTTCTGTCTTTATTAATAACATTCTTCCCTACTTTTTATATTTTAGCTTTTCTTTACACGGTCCAGAACGATTTCGACTTGGTTTTTAACTATTAATCGTTTCGAGCTATTTTTAGATAGAAAACAATGTAGTTGGGCTTCTCCTTTCACCCCCCCCCCTTGCAAAGTATTCAAGTTCAGAACAACAGAATCTTAATTCAATCTCTTAAACTCTTCGAGAGATCCTTTCTTCGTCCTTTATTAATATTTTTCATTTTTATTTTGGTCACTATGCCACTCTATGTCAATGGTGCTCAGCTTGATGACGCCTCAAACCCTTTTTTGCCAATTCAACCATTTTATTCAGAAAATTATAAAGATGTTTTCTATTTTTAAATCAGCCCTTTTTTATTTTGTTACATTACTAATTAACTTTTTGTTTTGTATACTTGTATTCAAATAATTATTGATGTACACACACAGATGAGGTTATTCTATAATTTTGAAAACTTATTCTTACTTCCCATCATAATTATTATTTTAAATTATTATTTATGGCACTTACTTTAATGGTGATCTATTAGTTCCTAGCTTAACAAAGATTACGGGAGCATTGTTTATTCTTGAAAATGGATTTTGTTGAAGACTCCGAATTAAAAAAATCCGTTTCAGTCATGAGAGAATTGTGTCAAAATTTTTGTGAACCACCATGTCGGAAAAAACTACACGTCCGAATTTGATGATATATTTGGATTTTCCATAATTCTGTTGACTGTTAGTTCTTTAACTACCTCTGTGCGTAGTGCTTTTTTGCCCCGCAAGAGCACAAACTTCTTCTTATTTACGTGTTTATAGTTCATTTGTTTGTCGAATGTATTTCACTATGGTCCGGTATTAATTAAATTACTTTAATATTGATCAAAAATAAATGTAACAACCCCTACATGTGTATACAGGGTGTCCCAGTTAATATGGAACAGCGAAATATCTCCGGAACCATGATAGATAGAAAGATGAGGTTTTCAGGGTTCGATAAAGGCTAAAAAGGCGCTTCCAAAACATATGCTGAACATTTTCTGTGTTCAGCAAAAGTGTGTGCAATTTACAAAATTAAAAAAAAAGTGAATAGGAAGCCAAAGTTTTAAGACTGGATTTGAATTCTATGGCTAAAAATGAGAATTTTTTACTCATGGAAATTTTTTGCTCGGAGCATTAGTTTGCCTTCTGGAGAGCCCTGAAAGTGTTAAAATTGAAACTTTAAGTCCATTTTACAGCTAAACTAATGGATTTAGGAAAATAATTCAAGAGACCAAAAATTCTTATTTTTGGTCATAGAATCCAAATTCATACCTTATATGTAACTGTTTTTTTTTTTTTTGTTTTTTTTTTGCCTAAAAAAAGGTGTTCAACAGGGCTCAAAAAATGGAAAAAAAAATATCAATAATGAATGTTTTTAAGAATGGATTTGACTAAAAATAAGAATTTTTTGTCAGCATATGTTCTGGAAGCGCCTTTTTAGCCTTTATCGTACCCTGAAAACCGCGTCTTTCTATCTATCATGGTTCCGGAGATATTTCGCTGTTTCATATTAGCTGGGACACCTTGTATAGAAGCAGGTTCAAACAACCACACTTCCAATTCCTAGATGGACCATGTGCCATGTCACTAAATGACCATGTGACCATTTGTCCAATAATAATAGGACTTAAATAAATCTCAGACTATTGTTAATATTAAACTGTTTTATAGTATTATATCTATAAAAATTGTTAGAACTAACATCTAATTAGCATTACAATTTATCTTTTTTTTATAATACCAATTTCTAGAACGATTTAACTTAAGTTTACCAGCCTCTGTTTAAATATTTTAACTTTGATTAAACGTATTTTACCTTCTACAGTCTATTTTTTTTTAAACCTTCTTTTTGGTTTCTTATGTAAATTTGAAGTCAGTGGTTAAATGCCAAGCTTTATTTAATACAACTATAAAGTTATCTTTATCTTCTACCATTAAACATCGCTTATACAAATATTCTTTTCCTTACAATTATCCTGAAATTGTTTCCCCTCAGTTTTTGTGTCTGCTAGAGACAGATACAACTTTGCGAGAATAGAATTTCCCTTTGTATAATTTATTTAAACTGTAAGAATTGGTGTTTTTTTTTTTTTTAAATTGTCGGACTTACCCTTCGGTCTGCACTTGATTCCCAAGTGACTTTAATCTTACTTCTTTTTCCTTCTCATTTACAATTTCAATCCTCTGGGTTTTTTTTTATTTAAATTAAGTGCCATAATTTTACCACTTTTCGGAACAAGTTTGTACAATGTTTTTCCCCCCAACATTTTACAAGAACCAAATAAAAAATGTTTTAAAAAAACACCTTTAACTGTTAAACTATAAATATAATTATTAATTTAGTAATATCTTTCTACCATGTTGAAAAAGCGTATAGTCGAGTTAGTCTAATGAGTATAATAAGAATAGTATATTCATAAGCTATACGGTAAATAAAGAAAAATCTTTAACAATAGGCGAGCTGTGAAATTGTTTACTCAACTATAAGGGCGGCTTCTGAGTGGGCGACGTTTGTCGCTGTCGCTTACGACGGCGATGTTTCAGTGTGGGAAGTCAGAGAAATCGAAGAAAGAGTTTCACCCTCTCGCCTCTCTTCATGAGAAGTTTGAAATAGACGCTCACGTTGCCGATGTCATTGCTACCATGCCGAGTGAGAAACCATACCAAGCATTAAAGGAAATGGTATTAGATTATTTTTTTTTAGTCAGAACATTGCTGCTGCTAAGGCCAGTACTTAATATACTAACCTTATATACTAAGGCCTCTGTGATGAGACGTCCAGACATTTACTTGAACAAGTTCCTCCTCTGTGACGAGACGTCCAGCCATTTACTCGGACAAGTTCCTCCTCTGTGATGAGACGTCCAGCCATTTACTCGGACAAGTTCCTCCTCTGTGATGAGACTTCCTGCCATTTACTCGAACAAGTTCCTCCTCTGTGATGAGACGTCCAGCCATTTACTCGAACAAGTTCCTCTGGATTTTGTGGACTCAAAACGGCTACAAATGAAAGCATAGTCCATTCTCACGAGAAGTGAATTAACAAATTTAAATAACTTGCGGATAAGATAGTGAAATGAACAAACAACAGTAGAACTTAAAACGCAGACTTTATGTTATGGCTCCGACCCAGACCACCGCCAAGAACGACTCCGTAAAACATTTTTCGTCTCGTGTCTGTCAGTCTGTCAACATTTTTGTTAACGCTTCTTCTTTATATATTTAAAACTATTACAAAACCAATTTGCATGTGTGACACATTTTAACTCTTTCTTTACGTAGATGCTTCTTACACAATTTCTACAATCTACAAGTATTTCGCTTTATTTACTTATACGAGGCCATAAGCTAGATTGGCTCTATTTAACAATATTCTTTCCTTCTATCCCCTCTTGAAACTCTTCGGTAGCAAGCTTTGTTAGGAATATGTCATTACTATTCCAATATTCATAATACTCACTGGACATAATTCCGGGGACTTTTACAGGAGACTGCTTTACTTGCGTTATCGCACGGCGAACGCTCTTGCCTCCCAGCCACCAAGGCCCTCATATTAAACATTAGTTACCTGGTTAAAGAGACTGTATTCAAAGCACACCCTTAGTTTAGGATTTTGGATTTTACTCTGTATTTCCTGAGTTAATAACATTTAATATATTATTTTTTGTTACACAAGCTTATAGGCTTAATGTTACAAAACCTGAGCCTTTTTTATTTACTTACTTCAGTTGTAAGATCATTGTTAAACCCTTATTTTCTTTTATCAAGTTATCTCCTGCTAACTTCATAACAATTTTTGCCAAACTTTGCTCCTTGCTTTATATAAGTTTACTGAAAAAACCATCTTAACAATTTTTAGTTAAATACTTCACGAAAACGTTTTCTTAATTAAAGAATTTCTTAGGATTTAATCTGTGTTGTGCTGTAAAGTACAATCCTTTTTAATCTTCCGCCGTTATTAAATATTAATATAAACTAATTTTCTATTTATTTTTAATTTTAAGAATTTTAGGAACATCTATACTAATATGTCTTGAGATTACTAAAGTCATATACATTTAGATAAGGGATGAATGACTGCATAGACCCGTGTTTATTCGCATACGTGCATCTTGATCGCATGCGATGTAATTAGATATTAATTATTGAATCTTAGATGAAACATGAAAGTAATAAAAAAAAAAACATGATTATTATTATTTTGTAAAGAGAGCCCGAATAATATATTTAAGCGTTAGTGTAGGGTTGTCGTGGTTTTTTATTTATCAATTCACATGGCACTATATATCCACCACCCACTATTCCATAATAAATGAATACTGTCTTTTATTTAATTCATAAGCTCAATGAAATGATTTTTCTGCCACACTGATGGGGGCTATGCATAGTGCATAGCCCCCAAACTATGCATTATAATGGGCCTTCCGGGGGAATAATATATAAAAAAATAAATAATCTGTAGCGGAGTAAGAGTAAAATAAATAATCTGTAACATTAAGCTAGAGATATGTGAGAGATATGTTTTAATTCTACTTTAGACAATGTGTATGAAGTTTTATTAGAACGTTAAATATCGGTAAAAACGATGTTTACTCTATTTTAAAGATTTGGGTCCGCTTTTAAATTAAACGATCTTTATGGCTATTTTGCGGGGTATATGATAGTTTTACTAAAACAAAAATATTTATTAATGTTGTTTTTGAATAGATGAAGTTGGACTTTTTTTCCTCCTAAAATTCCAATTTTATTTTTTTATGTTTACGTTTACGCGAGCGTTGCACGCGAAAGCTTAAGCGGATAACGTTATCCAACGAACTAATCCTGGGCATTGGTAAAATAAACATGTGTACTAAACTCCAACTAATTCGGTCATCTTTAAGTTAGAGTCATCGGCCAATTTTGTGACTTTTTTTTTTGTTTTGTGAAGGCAGGTTTTGTGACGGTCTTTTTTTCGTTAGGTTTTATTAGTTCAAAAAAGTGTCTAGAAAATGTATTCCTGTCGTCAGTTGAAGTCCGACTACGTGTAGAGTCTAAACTACTAGGCCGATATCGAATGTATTTAGTACAAATCATAACCCGAAGCTTTAAATTTTGGGGCCCCTTAAAATGAACCATGAAATCGGTTCCAATGGTTTTTATCAAAAATTCTGTTTTTAAGTCCACTTAAAAAAGAATCTATTCATATAAATCGTTTCCTCAGCAAATATCAAGTTTCAAATATATTTATGGGAATAAATCTTATATTTCTGGAAATCGCAAACTAATTATAAACAGTTACATGTTCAACATTTTGCTTCCGAGCTTACCGAAGGTAACGAAAGCATTGTGTTCACTTTTGAGAACAAAAAAGTTTTATGCCTCCGATTTTAAAAATTCCAAGACAGAAATCCGTTTCAGACATCAGGGAACATTTTTGGTCTTGTGTCTGTCTGTCTGTCTGTGTTTCCGTGAATTTCGAAAGGTCCGTCGATAATTTGACTAATTCTTGTCCGATTTTGATGAAATTTGGTATACATGTTCATTTTACTAATCCTCAGAACGAGTTCGTTGGTCAACGTAATCCGTCAAAGCGTTCACGCGTAATGCTCACGTAAACTTCAAATTTAAAATTGGAAATTTAGGTCGAGGAAAAAATCAAACTTAATCTTTTCAATGAAACAAATTTTTTTGTAATACCAACAGCGACACCGCTATAAAGTGTTAAAGATCGCTAAAACAATTAAAAGTTTTTTAGACAATAATGTTAATGTTAATACAGCAATAAAGTACATGATAGGATGCGAGGAAGCTATGTGCCACATTAATTGGTAGTCTATTTTAAATGCATTTATTAATAATTTGATTCAATTAAATGTTAGTGGATTTAATTTAATTCCTTTATTTATATATAAAAGTTCTGTTCGAGTTTCTTGGAAGGATTATGTATTTAGTTTTATAAAAGTGCATGACATTTAGGAACAAGTAGTTTTCTTAAGTATTTTTAACTTTTGTTCGCAACTTCTAAGTTAGCGAGGATTTTCTATTTTGTGTATTTCTTCGTTTTTTTGGTGGCCAGGCTCATATCTTACTTGTTTTATACAATTCCACATACATAAGTGTGAGTGTACTAATGTTCTTCATGCAAACTAATATAATCTCTTCAATGTATAAAACTGAATGTATAATTTACATTTTATTTTATGATTTAATTATCTTATCAATTTTATGACGAAACTAAGGAAACGAAGAAGTACTCCTATTCGTTTCATCGGTACGCTTTGACAGTTATACACGAGTGCATTTCAGGTTGTATTTCTGTAGCGTATCGCAGTCTTTTTTTTAAATAAACCATTTCGTATCTGGTAGTGGAACTTTTAAGGGTTAAAGCGAAAAGAAATTACATCATTTCATTCCAAACGGCAACGTTTCGGCCTGACCGGCCATTTTCAAGCCTAAAAATGTGCGTATATTTATATATACGTACATTTATATTCGTATATTTACGTACATTTTTAGGCTTGAAAATGGAAGGTCAGGCCGAAACGTTGCCGTTTTAGAATGAAATGATGTAATTTCTTTCGCTTTAACCCTTAAAGGATCCACTAAAGGAGGCACACCTACACCTACAGCCATTGTTCTCACAATAAACCATTTCGTAATTGGTTATAATGTTTGGATTCAAACTTTCCATCAAAGCGTACTTTTCAGTATAGTTCTGCAGTAAATTTCCCTGCTTTATATCCTTTCCCATAAACTTATTTCAATTAAATTAAGTATAAATATTTAGAAAACTTTTACCTGGAGATAAATAAGTTAAAATGTTAGCTCTCAATTTGACCCCCATTAACTTTGTATCGAAATTTATTTACATGTGTTCTTTTTTGAAAAAAGGCTCTGAGTATTTTAATAAAATATATTCAGTTTATTTATTTATTTCCTATTATAAAATGTACAGTCACTTTCCCAGCTAAGTCTAGTTTGCAAGGTATAACTACGCAACATTTTGTAATTCTATAAGTTTACTAAATTAAAATCATATTTCACTGATATTTCGAAATCTATTTCATAATATTTAAATTATTTAATTAAAAACTGGAAAAGCTAAGAGGCACGCAATCAGAGTATTCCTTGAAATTATTGCTTTAATTTTAAAGTAGGTGGAAAAATAAGTTAAGTATTAATAAACCCCTAATTTAGAGTGAAAATTAATTTCTTAATTCTTCTAGAATTCTCATTTCTTCGCTTCTATAGTTCTAGAGGTGAAGGAGCTAGTCTCTTTTCAATTCCATTTATGAAAACTTCAAGAATTTCGATGTAGGTATGCAGTATGCATGTCTAAAGTCAGCGGCGTTGAATCTTTTTTCCGTTTGCTAAGCAAACTTCGGCAGTTCAGACTAAAGTTCTCTTCATCTTGAGAATCTTAAGTGTTAATGTTTTTGGTCGGGATCACTATTTTTTTGCATAAGAATAGGTTGAGATCCTGTCCGAATAATTTCACGCCTGGTAACATTAACTTCACCATAAACCAAAAACTAGCCCGTTGATCTTAAACTTTAATTATACCAGTAAAAAGCTTATGAAATGAAGAAGTTTTTTCCTGAGTAGCCACACTTCTAACTTCTAACATTCCTCAATTTAGAGTAGACAGCTCTTGAATTTCCTGCTTTTTTAAAAAAAAAAAAAAAATCAAAATTTTAACTGTAGCAAGACTTAAATGGTGCATTGTAGCTGATAATTTTAAAAGCAATGCGTGTTTGCTAAAAGAATTTTATGCTCTTTGAATTCCCCCTTAGTCTTATATATTCATTCTAATATATATTAGTCAAATTTCTCGATCATCATTAGTTATTGTGATACTACGTATGTTATGACCTTTAGAATCCACTAATTTCTTTACGAAATTTTATCGCGGGTCAAACTTTATCCATAATTTTACCTGCGCATATAGCTGTTTAATAAATGGGAGTTTGTAAAATCAAGTTTAGACCAATTTCTCATACAATTGTTAAGCTGCAATGTTGTTTATAACGGGTCCCAAGTCGAGAATACTGGTTTCTAAGTATGGTATTGTACCCGCTAGGTTTGACTCGGGTACTAACTCTTTTCTCTTGTAGTATACCCGCTTTCAGGTACTAAGACTCATCGTTATGTATTCTTGTTCATTTGTCAGTTTGTCTCACTCTGACTGATGGTTATATTCCTTTAATAGCATGTGTTTGCAATTATACCCTCATTCTTAGTCTGTAATTGCTTTTACCTGCAATTTATATTTTTCTCATTTCTCCTTGAGTTCTTTTAAGTTTGTTCTTTTGTAGTACGTTAACTTTAAATTTTAAGGAATTTTTTTTTATGGTACAAATAAGCAATGCATAAACATAGTGGAATTTAGTATTCGAGGATTACATAGAATATTTTAAGCTTCTGTTTCTTTTTATGTTATCTCTACTTCACTTCTATAACACAATTTATGCTTAAAATATTTACTACTTTAAATATTTGTATTGTCAAAGAATTTACGTTTTATAACAAAACAAAAAAAAAAGAAGAAAGGTTGTAGAAAAAATTTTACACTTCCTCATCATTTTTTGTTACAAACTTTTAGTTTATGCAATGTTTTAAGTGAAATTGCCATGCAGGAAAACCACTAGGTGGTTTTTGGAAGGACCAAAATTTCATCCGGTTTGAAGGCCGGCCTTTTACCCCGTCTACCTCAGCAAAACTTTATGAAACGGAAATTCATTTAATAAAGGAGTTAGAAGGAAGAACGGAGGCGACTTTGCGTTTCAAAAGCCCCCTAGCCTTCCCACTTTGAAGGCTTTTATTAAATTTCGAATGGTGGCGAAACCCTAATAAGAAGGGTATCTTTGAGACCCAGAGACCCGATATTCATTATTTAGGCTATGCTTGACCTGTCTCGAATTCCCCATCACTGTTTCTAATTCAACCAAGAATATATGTATAATTCTATTAGTTCTCTCACTTGTCTAGATCAGCTATATTTTTGCCGTGCCTGATAAAAATTACAAAAATTGACAATTTAATTGCTTCCGAGCTTACCGAAGGTAACGGAAGCATTGTGTTCACTTTTGAGAACGAAAAAGTTTTATGCCTCCGATTTTAAAAATACCAAGACAGAAATCCGTTTCAGACATCAGGGAACATTTTTGGTTCCGTGTCTGTCAGTCGGTCTGTGTATCCGCCAATCATGAAACGTGTGACGATAACTTGAGTAGATGTCGACCGATTTTGATGAAATTTGGTAGAAATGTTCATTTTACCAATGCCCAGGATGAGTTCGTTGGACAACGTTATCCGTTCAAGCGTTTACGCGCAGCGCTCGCGTAATCGTGAACTTCAACTTTAAAATTGGAAATTTTAGGCCGGGAAAAAAATTAAACTTCATCTATTCAATGAGACAAACATTTTTTTCAAATACAATTACTTAGTAAAACCTACAGCGACAACCCTATGATGTGTTAAAGATCGCTAAAAACGATTAATAGTTTTTAAAAAATAAACCATGTAACAATAAAATAATATAACGTTAATGTTAATATAGCAATAAAATACATGATAGGATGCGAGGAAGCTATGTGCCACACTAATTGGCAGTCTATTTTTTTTTTGTTATTACTTTGTATAATTATTTAAATTACTATTAGCTACTCCATTGTTTTAAACCCAGTTAAAAGGCACGGCCAGTTGTTTTAGACTGAGATTCAGGAAAAAATATTTTATGTCAGCTTAACATCTTAGGTCATTTTATGTCAGGTTAACGTTTTAAGTCAGCTTGAGGAAAGTAGATGGTGATTGACTTCAATTATTGTTGAATATTTCATCAAAATATATCCTAAAAATAACTCCTCCTAGGCGGAGAATCCAACCTGGTCTCTCTCCGTCCGTATGTTTAAAGCTATTTTCTTAGGAACTAGATTAGTCTCGGGAAAACCGCTTATATCTTTTGATTCGTATTTAAATGGACTACATTTTAGAGTTTTTTTTTTTTTTTTTTATCAAAACCGTTGTTATAAAAACTTTTTAAAAAGTGTTGGGGTGTAGTGTCCCCAAATTGGAAGCTAAAATAAATTTCTCAATTTTGCCTCGGGGAATAATTTTTCTGAACATGTATGCCAATTTTAATCAAAATTAGCCCTGCAGTTTAGGCTTTACGCGTTTGCTGAGACGACAAACAGTCATTAATTAAAAACCACCTTATTGGACTCAGGGGACCTAAGAAATCTTAAAATCGAAATTTTTGGCGCCCTCTCAATATCTTTTCATAAAAAAAGAGATTATTGTGATGGCGTGAAAATTCCATATTGATGGATATACACGTTTTGATGTCCCCTGAATCCGAAAAACAATTTTTTATATATTCAAAAAACTTTCTGTCATCTTACTGACTTATAAACTGGTTTTGCATAAACAAGTTTACTTTCGATACTGTTCAAAACAAAAAACATTCAGGCATTGTGCATTTTTCTATTAGCATATTAAATCACGCTTGACTCCCTTATAAAATTGCTTTTAAATTATGCATTTCTAATAAAAAACAATCTTAATAATGTATACATATTGATTAATTTATGATAATAACGAAGGACTATGTAGAGCAAAGAAGACTGAGATTTTCGGAATCACACCCCGTGGTTACTTTCTCATGTTTACATCAAGCTGCTAAACTGTAGTAACGACTTAGCGCACCAATTGTAACATGAAATTGTCCGTAAAATCCATGCATGTTTCATCATTGATGACTATATACCCTAAAACGTATTTTCTCATTTCACTTTTAGCCTCTTTAATTCTGTTTTCACTTTCTTAGAGGTAATCTAGTTTATACAGAGTGTTATGATAGCGATAAAAGCCTTACTTCCTCAGAGTCGGGAATGTCTCTGTCGTTGTTTGCCCCTTTTCATCCTTTCCGTATCCTTTTTAACAATATGTTTCCTTTATTATGTACTTTAATGTTTTGTGTCTGTTCTATGTTCATCTTTTATGACCCTTTTTTTGTAACATTGTCCTTTATTGTTCTTCATGGTATTCATTTACAAGTTTCTTCTCTTTACAATTTTCCACACTCTCTTTATTGTCTGTACTTAATTCCATCCTAAGTGCTCTTCTTTCGTTTATAAAGTCTATTTTCCTTCTTTTTTTTTAATCTAAAAACGTATTCTTTGTTTCTTTTTTAACCTTCGTTCTTTTATGTTTACTTGCTTAATTTATTGTTAAAATATATATTCTTCAATCTCTTAAGGTTCTATCCGAAAAAAAGTAATCTTATTTTTTTATTCCTATTTGGCTAAATTTTCAAAATGTCTTTTCCACAATGTGCACTACTAAGATCAGTGCTATCTCTACTTTACTATCTAATCTGTTTGTATGTTTACTGGTTTGACAATCTGTAACAATTTTTCCTTATATATATATATATAAATATATATATATAAGAAAATTTTAAAGAGTGCGGCTTCCATTATACATAGAGCTTTTTTCATGAGTCTTAAAGGACCGAGGTTGTCTAAGAAGAAATTTTCCTTAG
>KZ653722.1:22514-38807 GCA_001010745.2 Gerris buenoi | reverse complement strand
ACATCACCCCACAATAGGGTATTAGTATGAATTATTTTGAAATTTTACATCCAGCCGTTATATGGTAGTTGAGGGGGGGCAATTTTGGGTGTATTTTGATTTATTTGACCAATAAGGAAAGCGAAATTTAAAAATTTATTCATATATTCGTAATCTGCTATTCAGCAGCTTTCATTTGATACCCCACTCGAAAATTAAAAAAAATCTAAATTTTTGACTTTACCGCATTTTTTCGAATTGCGCATGCGCATATTAAATTTTTAACTTTTGTGTATATGTCCTGTGTTTGGGCCCGGAAGTTACGCCAGTGTTTCAAATTTCAGCATTTTAGCTTAAATGGTTCGGGCGCTATGAGCCAAAGAGCGACGGACAGACGGACACATCACCCTCGGCATAAGGGTTTTGAGAAGTATCTACAAAACCCTAAAAATGAATTCACATTTCACATATAATATTATATTATTAAAAAAAATAGTTATTAAATAAATATATTAGATACCTCTAGTGGTGGACTAGCAACTCTTCCATTTGCTCCACAGCTATTAGCAGTCATAATAATTATCTTTATTAAAGCCTCCCTAACATGATTTTTGATATGGTGACTAAGAATGAAATCTGTAAATTAATAGAATGTCATAACAATTAATGTCATGTAGTTATAAATACAATACAAATCTGATTTTTTTTTTTTTCAAGTTAGGTCACGTGGGATAAAATCTACCCCTAATTTTTCTCTATTTTGAGGGGTATGAAATTAAAAAAAAAAAAATAAAATAAATAATAATAATAACTAATTCCTAAAACAAACAAGTAAGGCGCGCTTCACGTAAGTACGTGAGGTTATAATCGCCGGTTTGTGTACGATTAAGTTAAAATGATTAAGTATAAAATTTTAATAGTTGCATATTCTTTTCCTACACTTCAAGACCTTTAAATTGATGTATAACATGTCATGGTGACTAAAAACTTTTTTTTAGTCGCTCGACATGTTGGCCGCCATCTTAGAAATATAAGTGAAAACTCGAAAAAGGCAGTTGTCACAAATGACGAGATGCACCTGTGTGCCGAATTATATCATCCTAGATATAGTAGTTAATAAATTGAAACATGCCGACGAACAGACAGCGCCGTTATAAAAGGTTTCTTTTTGTACTTCGCACAAACACCTAAAAAATTTAAGGGAGAGGGGAAAGTGCCAAGGATGGTCTTAAAACTTGAAGGTTATTGAATTATCATTATTTGAGAACGTATAACGGAATACTCGGAGAGTTGGTCTTGAAGGCCGCACGTGTTAACATCGGCTCCCAGTTAAACTGTTTTTTTGCATAGTTAAAGAAGGTATTTCGTAAAGAAATTTTGCATAGAGATAGAACTGAGTGCGGTGAAGACCTATGAGAAATTTTGTGTTGTGGTTTTATCAGTTTGCGAAGATACGAGTGAAAACGTAAGCACTAGTTTTTTTTACAAAGAATCATATTCTTATACAAAAGCGTTAGATATCTGGTATTAGGACCGTTATAAGATAAGATAAGATAATCTAATAGCCTTACTATATCTTATCACAAATAGTTCATTTTTCATTCACCTGTTTTATTTATTTACTTTTTAATTGTTATTGTTTTTATTAGAGAAGCAATTCTATTACTATCTTTTATTTCAAGTGAATGAGCGAATCTTCTTGCTTTCTATGAATAACAATATTAAAAACTATTTCACTCCACCCTCTACCAAACGATCCCGGAATAATTTGACACCAGAGCAAGATTATAATCTCTCCAAAAAAATTCAAACCGGAGAAAATAAAATGCCGTTAGAAGAAAAGAGATCTACAACAGTAGGGGATATGACAATAGAGCAATTGAGTCAGATGCTCGACTCAAAAATATCAGCCTTGGCTACAAAAAAAGAGGTCCATGAGTTGGCGAAAAAAGTGGAAACACTCGAATTAGAAAATAATGTTTTAAGAACAAAGTTAGATGAGTTAGAAAATCTAAAATTAGAAAAGATGGCACAAAAAATGGACGAACTGGACGGAAAATCGAGAAAAAATAACTTAATTTTTAAAGGCTTAGAATACAATAAAGAAGTTCCGCTTAAAGATGTGATTAAGGACTTTTGTATTAATGTGTTAAATTGCCGAGATAATATATGGATTAATCGAGTGTACCCGGTGGGACCGCCAAGGGCTGGCGGAAATAGGAATTTATTGGCCAATTTTCCAAATGATGAAGATATCGAATGTATTTTAAAAAAGGGATATGTATTGAAAGGCACCGGTATCGTGGTACATAGGGACTTCGCTGATTCTGTACGAAAAAAGCGAAGCAAAGTACTGAAGCTGAGGAACGAGATTAAAAATCAGGGGATAAATTTAAAAATGCCATTAGTTTACGATCACATGTATGTCGAAGGACACAAATTCACCTGGACTGAGACTGGACTAGTCGCGGGAAAAGAAGATGGAATCGAGAAATTGCGCTCTATCCTTAACAGAGATTTCTCAGAAGCGGTGATAAAAATAAACGGAGAAACTGAATCTTATTTAACAGAACCTCCGGGGTCTACGCAGGAAACCGGCCGAATGAGAAGAATTTTTGAGAAGGATGAGGGGAAAACGCGGACTAGGAAGGAATATACACAACTAACAATTGCGACAGGATCTAAAACATTAGAAGAAAAGCTTAAACTCCAAGAATTAAATAATGCATGACAGAAAATTCTACCTACAAAGCAATCTACCAACAGCAAGCAAGCCACAGCAAGCAAACAACAAATGGAGTGTGTTGAGGTAAAAATATTAGCTTATAACGTAGGGGGTCTTGCTAGCGCAGTTAAGCATAGTGGTTTTTAAATTACCTTAATTTATTTGATGTAATTATATTAATTGAAACTCATATACCAGAGCAAAATATTAACAATGTAGATTTTATTTTCAGTGATTTTTCAGTTAAATGGGTCCCAGCAATTAAAACAGCCTCACATGGCAGGGCAAGTGGGGGAATGTTAGTAGGTATAAAAAATGAAGGTAATCCAGCAAAACACTTGACCTTCAGATACATAGAAAATCAAATAGTAGTTTCAATTAAGAATAAGAAGGGTGAGGCGTTGAATGTATTGCCTGTCTACATAAATTGCAACCATTGGAATAGAGACTTCGAAAAAATATACGATTTATTAGTAAACAACTCAGACATAGATTGGTTAGTTTGTGGGGATTTAAATGGAAGAATAGGAGACGATCAAACAATCTGCAATGAACTGGTCGAAGAAGAGTGGAAGGATATAATAAATATAGAAAGACATTCAAAAGATAGGAAGAAAAATATACAAGGCAAAAATATAATAAACATGTGTGAGATCGCAAATTTATTAATTCTGAATGGCAGGACTGTAGGAGACACCGAAGGAGAGTATACCTTTATAACGAGGCGAGGAAATTCTGTCATTGACTATTCGTGTCTTTCTATGAATAAAATAAAATGGTTAAAAGAATTTAAAGTGGAAAATAGTATAGTATCGGATCACCAACCAATAATAACAAGTTTAGTCATAGAAGCAGACAATACGGAACAATCTACTCTGTCGTTACTACCTAAACTTCACTGGAACGATAACAACAAAGAGGCTTATACCAAACACATCTTAAACTTTGTTCAGAATATCAGAACAGGAGACGAAAAAACACCGGATGCATTGGTCAAAGGCATTATTCAATCAGCCAAAAGCATGAACCAAGGAAGTATGGCAGGCTGGAAAGAAAAGAAGTTTAATAAAAAATGGTTCGATATTGACTGCTGGAAAGAAAGATATAAAACACTTAAATTATTGGGTATCTTTAGAAAAAATAATAACGACTACACACGTAAACTATACATCAAAAAACAAAAACAATACAAGGATCTATGTAAGCTAAAAGAAGAAAACTATGTACAACAAATCAAAGCAAACTTAATTAATGCAAAAAATACAAAAGAGTTTTGGCAAGCGGTGGGCGTTTTTAAAAAAGAAGGAAAAAAGAAAATTGGAAATATCAAAGAGGCAGATTGGATAAAACACTTTAACAACCTACTTAACCCTCAAAATAATAATATAACCATTTCGTACGCGGAGCCACTTATTAAAAATGAAGCTTTGGACGCAGACTTTAATATGGAGGAGCTAAAGCGCGTGTTGGCTAAAGCGAAGAAAAACAAGGCGCCCGGTTACGACGGAGTACCATATGAATTCTTTGTAAATGCACCAGATGAGTTCTTGTTAAAAATTCTTGCATGCTTTAATTATGTATACAAAGTAGGAGAGGTACCTCGAAGCTTCAAGAAGGCAGTGATTTTCCCGATCTATAAAAAGGGCGATATTGCGGACCCTAGTAACTATCGCGGAATATCATTTCTTAACACTATATCCAAACTGTTTACAGGGATGCTATTAAATCGACTAACCGATTGGACCGAAAAAGAGCATATTTTAAACGAATACCAAGCAGGTTTCAGAAAGTCCTACTCGACAGTTGATAACATCTTCAATTTGATGAGCTTGATTAAATTAAGAACGGAAAATAATAGGGGAAAGGTGTACTGTTTCTTTGTCGACTTCAAGGCGGCTTTCGACTTTGTCGATAGAAGGGCGATGATTTACAAACTTTCATGTCTTGGACTCTCCGGGAAAGTCCTAACTATTATTAAGAGTTTATACGAGGAAACAGAAGCAGGTATATGGTGTAAGGATGGGAAAATCACCCAAAGTTTTAACACTGAATCGGGATTAAGACAAGGATGCCTGTTAAGCCCCTTAATATTTTCATTATTTTTGAATGATCTATACGATTGGTTAGAAGGAGGAATTAGAGTCGGAAATTTTAAGGTTCGGATTTTATTATATTGCGATGACATCGTATTAATAAGTGAAGATGGAAGTGAGTTACAAAGGATGATAAGGCAATTACAAGAATATTGTGAATTATGGAGTCTGCACGTTAATCTTGAAAAATCAAAAATCTTAGTATTTGGCAAAAAGGGGAAGAAATCAAAAAACGATAAGTGGTATTATCAAGGAAAGGAGATAGAGTGTGTAAAAGATTATAAATATTTAGGCATAACCGTAACACCCAATTTAAGCATGGTTTTACATACATCAAACAGATTGAATACCGCAAAAGCGGGTTTAAACACATGCTGGAGCGGCCTCTTAGGAAGCGGAAAAGTACCATTAACGGCAAAAATATCAGTATTCAACGCAGTATCTAAAGCGGTCATGAGGTATGGAGCTCAAGTATGGGGCTTTCAGAGGTACGAAAATGTTGAAAAACTGCTTAGATTTTTTATTAAAAAAACATTCTCTCTTCCGCTAAATACACCAAACTACGTTATATACCTCGAAAATAACTTAAGCTGTATGTTCGTTGAAACCTTAAAATTACACATTAATTACATAACCCAGGTACTGCAAATGGAAGACTCGAGACTCCCAAAAATACTTGCGATAGAAGCAGTGAGAAAAAAAGTGTTTTGGTTCAAAGAATGGAGCAAGTTAGGAGAAAACAGTTCAATCAGCTTCGGAGATACGCCTAATGCAGTAGAATGGAACAAAAATATGATGCAAGTCCTAAATAATATCGAAAGAGAGCAAAAAGAAAAATGGTTGCAACAAGCAAATAATGCTAAATTTCATTTACACTACAAACTACTTAATTTAAACCTAGGAGATAATACGTACCTTAAAGATGGTAACAGCCTGAAATCGATGAAATGGATTATGAAATTACGTGCCGGAGTAATATGTCTTAATCACCAACCTTGGTTAGGAGAAGATAACGGAAGCGGACTCTGTACCCTCTGTAATGCTAGACAGCAGGAGGATGTGTTTCACTTTATGGGGAAGTGCAGAGTACTAGGAGAATTCCGAGTCCAATGCCTGGGACAATACCAGCTTACAGATCTTCAAATCATTGAATTCTTAAATGGTAAGGATTGGTCAGCATTGGTCGATTATACAGAGCGTGCATGGCACTATAGAAGGTATATCATGCAACATGATTAATAAAGAGATTTTGTTTTATTTATTTTACCATAATATTTAATTAATTTTCACCCGGGGATTTTGGGTATGTTGTATCTAGGAGAGCAGTAGGATATTTTTATAATAGTAGGATATTTTGATTTCAAGCTAAATGTCTCGTAAATGTGTCGTAGAGAAGATAGCTTTATTCTTTATTTGTTTTAATTTAAGTCTTATTATTATTCTCAATACTCTATTACAATTAATGCATGTAGAGAATGTGAGAGTAGCCAAAATTAGTTTTTAAGTTAAAGAGAGCTTTAATAGTTATTAAGATAATGTTTGTGAAATGTTAGTTTAATATAATTTATTTATTTGAATTTCTCTTAAAATTATATTGTTTTAAATATGTCTGTGTGTGTATGTATGTGTATATATATATATATTTATTTTTTTCCGATTAAAAAAATGCATGTAGAGAATGTTAGAGTATCCAAATTAGTTTTAATTTTAAGTTAATGATAGCTTTAATAGTTATTATAATAATGTTGTGAATTGTATGTTTTAATATTTATATATTTGAATGCTTCTTATAATTATATTGTTTTAAATTATTTATTTTCCAATTAAAAAATGCATGAGAATAACCAATTAATTAAATATATAAAATTAATGGCAACTAATAATAATTTCAGGCCTTCATAGCCAACTCTAGCCGACGGCTGAACTGCCAGGGCTTATAAATGTTATATGTATATTTATGTATTTCATTCCTTATCTGTTAAATAAAGCATTTTTTATTATTATTATTATTATTATTATTACTCTTAAATAAATTCTAATATTCTTAAATTACATTCAACAGCATGATTTAACAGAAACTTAAAGATTAAAAAAATAATATTTAATTAACTGATAACAACACAAAGAAAGAGAATGACCTTGACACGGTTACAAAGCTAAGAGTGTAGTCGAAGATTAACTAGACCATCAAAACTCCAGCGCTATCAATTCCGCACTACTAAAAGCGTCTTCATGTTGTGATGCAGCGTGGGATTTCCCGGGGGGTTCCTTCATTCGGGTTAATCCTTTGTCGGGATGCAATCGGGCAGGTGCTGCATTCGTCGGCGTTGTTCGAGCGGGTGATGTTTGAAATAGGGAAGTTACTGAGGCGTCCCCTCTTGCATTCTGATTGGCACAGGTCCTAACAAGAGGTTTCCACGTCTGGGAAATTTTGAAACCATCCTTTCTGTTGAAACTGACGAAGGCAGCACCTAACCAATTGCATCATCCCGATAAAGGATAACATGACTGAAGGAAGCCCTAATCCAAGTCCGATATAATTTGTCTGCATCCAGTATCCAGCTACCTGCACTATGGTGTTGTCAAAAGTGTATATTTTTGAGAACAGTTGTAAACTAATTTCTTGATACTGGGTACTACTTCTTGATGGGGGAGAAGGTTAACAGAAGTTAAGTTATAGTTCTGCTAAGCATATAAGTTTAACTGGTATTTTATGGAAGTCAGATCTGATGGACTTAACTATCTTTAATCTTGAGCCCACCTTTATAATATAGGTGTAGTGCAACCTATAGCTAAGATACACAGTAAATTAAAGTCAAAATAACAAGAAAAATTACTCGACATATCAAGTTGAGAGTGGATTTGAGCCTCTGAAAGGTCTTCCTGTGCAACATTCCTCCCATCATTAACTCTTGCCATCAAAGCTTCAGTGTAATTTGAACTGAGCTCCAGCACACCCCATATTTTATTTTCTCGAGCATCTCTTACAGCTGTTTCTATGTTGTCATAAAATACCTTTAACAATGAAAATGCAATAAATATCTTTAGGAAGTATTATATAAATAACTATCTGTATATATTATTGAGAAGTCAGAATGCGCTACTTTTAACTCATTCAATAAATCTCTAGTTATTCTGCTTTACTTCTAAGCGCTACGTATGCATAAATGAAATAGTACATTACGCGTCTAGTGCGGAAATTAGCATTTCGCATGCGAGTGTGGAGTTTGCACCCGAACGAACGGGTAGTAAAACAACACGAGCAACGCAAAATGCAGTTTGCGCATGAGTTGCGTACCGTACTTTATCTACAATTGTGGATTTTAATAATAAACACAGAAAAAACTAATAAACTTCTTGTATGTAAGTACGTATTTCTCTCTTGATTATGATGACATTAATTCATTTGTTAATTGAATTTGTTACGTCAGGTTTTAGAAGTTCAAGTCGTGTGACTGAGGGGTGATCTAGTAATAGCTTAGAAGAATTCCTATGTAGTAAGGAGGAATCACTGGAATCCCAAGTCCAAATCAGTGGCTGCCTTTTTTATATTTTTATTTTTTCATCGACCATCCTCACAAACCTTTCGGGCAATCCATTTGTCCGAGAAAAGTAAATTGTCGTTTTACAGTTTGCTATTGCTGCTACGTAATTATTGGTTGAACGCATTCCTTCGAAGGCCAGTTTCTTTCAGCTCTCCTAAAACCTTCTTAAGCCACCTAATGTGCTCCTCGATAGTGCTTCCTGCCATGATCCATAATGAAATCCAAATTAAATACTGTATGCTATTTACACCAGTCAAAATCTTGTCATAACTCTTAAAATCAATGCAGGGTCCAATTTTAGTTCAAATGGTAACTTTATATACTTAAAATAACAAAGATGTGCCGTTGAAGTCGGTATGCATAAAAAATTTTCATCAACTTCTAACTTTAAGTAAGCATCTGTGAGGTATATAATAGAATAATATCGTCTCCACTTAATTTGGCCGTTATGTCGTCATAACGCGGCAGATGGTAATTTTCTAGAAAAACAAATGGATTTATGGAAACTTTATCATTTCCTCAGTTACACGCCTTCCTGTAGATTTTAATTCATATCTAACTCGTTTGCAAGCATTCGTAAACAAATAGAAAAATGATCCGATTGCGTTGAAATTTGCAGAAAATTGTACTTTTTTATAAGACAAACATTCCCAGTGAATTTCATTTTGATATCTGCCACCATTTTGAAATTATCTACATTTAAAACTTAAACACTAATTTTTTTCATAACTATTTCGGTAAACCCCACTAATAAAGCATCGATAGAAACTGTTTAACATAAAGGACAAAATGCAATATGTCGCTGAAACTACATTCTCTTCAGTGTTGTCAACTGTCCGAGATAGAATGGGAAGAAAGTAACGGAGAATATAAACACCCATTGCCCTTGAAAATAAAGCAGCGGGAGAAGCAGTAGAAGTGGTTGAATGTAACTGAGACAATAACAAATGTATTAGAATAGTAAATCAAAGTTTTATGTTTGAAATAAAGTAAACCCCTTACCACGTCAAAGTTCTTTTTGAGTTGCTGGTAATATTGACAGGAAAGTGATTGGTAGAGACTACAGTTATTGAATTCTTGGTATGCATCCCCATATCTGACATACTTGTGGGATGAGCAAATATTCTTAGCAGTTGCAGAAGCAATTTCTCCTGTTACCAATCCAATCTTCAAATCATTCGGATAAGAGCCATAAATCCAATAAAACAGCAGTGCACAGTAGACAGGCAGGAAGAGCAAAACAAGCAAAAGTCTGTAATAAAAATAAATATAATAAATGAGTACCTATATAATTATAATTAGAGAGAGAGAGAGAGAGAGAGAGAGAGAGAGAGAGAGAGAGAGAGAGAGAGAGAGAGAGAGAGAGAGAGAGAGAGAGAGAGAGAGAGAGAGAGAGAGAGAGAGAGAGAGAGAGAGAGAGAGAGAGAGAGAGAGAGAGAGAGAGAGAGAGAGAGAGAGAGAGAGAGAGAGAGAGAGAGAGAGAGAGAGAGAGAGAGAGAGAGAGAGAGAGAGAGAGAGAGAGAGAGAGAGAGAGAGAGAGAGAGAGAGAGAGAGAGAGAGAGAGAGAGAGAGAGAGAGAGAGAGAGAGAGAGAGAGAGAGAGAGAGAGAGAGAGAGAGAGAGAGAGAGAGAGAGAGAGAGAGAGAGAGAGAGAGAGAGAGAGAGAGAGAGAGAGAGAGAGAGAGAGAGAGAGAGAGAGAGAGAGAGAGAGAGAGAGAGAGAGAGAGAGAGAGAGAGAGAGAGAGAGAGAGAGAGAGAGAGAGAGAGAGAGAGAGAGAGAGAGAGAGAGAGAGAGAGAGAGAGAGAGAGAGAGAGAGAGAGAGAGAGAGAGAGAGAGAGAGAGAGAGAGAGAGAGAGAGAGAGAGAGAGAGAGAGAGAGAGAGAGAGAGAGAGAGAGAGAGAGAGAGAGAGAGAGAGAGAGAGAGAGAGAGAGAGAGAGAGAGAGAGAGAGAGAGAGAGAGAGAGAGAGAGAGAGAGAGAGAGAGAGAGAGAGAGAGAGAGAGAGAGAGAGAGAGAGAGAGAGAGAGAGAGAGAGAGAGAGAGAGAGAGAGAGAGAGAGAGAGAGAGAGAGAGAGAGAGAGAGAGAGAGAGAGAGAGAGAGAGAGAGAGAGAGAGAGAGAGAGAGAGAGAGAGAGAGAGAGAGAGAGAGAGAGAGAGAGAGAGAGAGAGAGAGAGAGAGAGAGAGAGAGAGAGAGAGAGAGAGAGAGAGAGAGAGAGAGAGAGAGAGAGAGAGAGAGAGAGAGAGAGAGAGAGAGAGAGAGAGAGAGAGAGAGAGAGAGAGAGAGAGAGAGAGAGAGAGAGAGAGAGAGAGAGAGAGAGAGAGAGAGAGAGAGAGAGAGAGAGAGAGAGAGAGAGAGAGAGAGAGAGAGAGAGAGAGAGAGAGAGAGAGAGAGAGAGAGAGAGAGAGAGAGAGAGAGAGAGAGAGAGAGAGAGAGAGAGAGAGAGAGAGAGAGAGAGAGAGAGAGAGAGAGAGAGAGAGAGAGAGAGAGAGAGAGAGAGAGAGAGAGAGAGAGAGAGAGAGAGAGAGAGAGAGAGAGAGAGAGAGAGAGAGAGAGAGAGAGAGAGAGAGAGAGAGAGAGAGAGAGAGAGAGAGAGAGAGAGAGAGAGAGAGAGAGAGAGAGAGAGAGAGAGAGAGAGAGAGNCTCTATAGTGGGTCAAAATCTAATAAGGGGATATATAATTTTATATGCGGCCCGCGAAGTTATGATGTATTTCCGAAGTGGCCCGCAAGATTATTTGGGTTGGCCACCCCTGGTATAGAGTATAGACCCTACAATCAATAAAAAATACCTACTAAGAAATAATTTTTATATGATAATTAATTGACACTTTATCGACTAACTAATAAACTGAAACTTGCACAGATCATGTATTTCCGATGGCATTACAATAATCAATCATTAAGCTTACAAAATCGTTTGCATGAGCCGATAAATCGCTATATTTCTGATACATTTTGGCGGTAAAAAATTAGAAAAAAAATTGTAAAGACGGCCGAAAACTGTTGAAAGATAACTGAGGATAATTCCATTTAAATTTAAATTCGGCAAATATTTCTTAGAGTAGAGAAAACTTAGTGGAATCTCTGATCGACCTCCTGACGGGCTGTGAATAAATACCTCTAGATGCAACTCCTAACCTACTTCCCATATAGATCCTACTTCACAATAGATCATATTTTATAGTAGATCCTACTTCATATCACAGTTTCTACGCTATCGCGATTGTACCAACGATACGTTATAATCTCCGGTTCTACTGGACCGATTATCCTCTAATTCTAATAATCTATCTATATTGTTAAAAAAAAGTCTTGTAAACAAACGAGTTCAGTAAGACTGATATACAAAACTGTGTGAAAGAGCGTGATAGGAGAAAAGGGGGGTAGTCCGAGGAGAAAAGAGGGAGCTTGAGAGTGACATACTAAACTGTGTGTAGACAGAGTGATTGTGATTAGGGGGGAGGGGGGGAAGGGAGAACTTGAGAGTAGGTATATAAGAAAGTCAGAGAGACAAGGATAGTAGATAGTAGTGCGCCTACCCCTACTACCTCAGCCACTGTCCTACACTATACTCACGCATATTCACCTCACCCTTCTCATTCCATAACTATGCACACACCTTGCAAAAAAGATCGCTAAATCAGTCCTTCTCAGGACTTTCTAAACAGTCCTTTTCAGTACTTTATATAGCTAACGTGATATTTTATATCATGTATGTTTTTTTCAACATTGAAAAGAAACATGAGATCAATTTTAATGCTTCACTTTAGAGTGCCTCGATAAGACAGCGGCTTTTAAGGGGTTGACGAGCGAAGCGAGAAGGGGGCGGAGCCCCCTAGTTTTTATTATACATAATAATATTATTCGTATCAACAGAACTATTTTCTATGCATTAATAATTACATTCTTATATTATGTTTCACTTGCCCCATGAGAGGCAAATATTGTAATCTATATCTATATCTCTTTGACCCACTTAAAAATTACCAATCACTCTGAACTGATAGAAAGACACATTCCTGGTGGCATTATATTAATCAGGAATTAGTTCAACAAAAACATAAGTTTTAGCTGATTGATTTCTGTCATTTTGCACCACGTATCTTCCTCACGTTATATATCAATGATATTTTTATGATTTTTTGCTTTAACAACCAATTATTGTCAAATTTATTTAATTTTACCCTCATCTTTTGTCAAAATTGTTTCCATTTTTTACATGAATTGATTCAGCATAATTTAAAGAATGCAGATGGTTGAATTAATCTGGTGCAATCTACGGGATACTTCCAATAAATATCCTAAAAATCAGATGAGCTGAGTACTTTTGAAGTACTCAGCTTTAACTTTTAACATAAAAACATGTTGGTTCACAAAGACAAACAGACATACATGGAACGAAAAATGATTCCTGATGTCTGAAAACAGATTTCTTCTTGATATTTCTAAAATCGGAGACGTAACAACTTTTCCTTCTTTAGAACGGTCACATAGCTTCCGTTACCTTCGAGCAAAATTCAAGATTATAAGGCGACATTTTGGCAATTAAGAATTTATCTATATTAAGTAGTTAAAAATTTGACTACAGAAATTTAAAAACGACAACCTCTGACAGCTATGTGTGAGTAGAATAGATTACAAGATTTAATGTGACGAAGACAATAAAGTATAAAATTATAATATATTTCTTCCGAGCTTACCGAAGATAACGATCTATGTGATCGCTCAGAAGAAAGAAAATATCTTTCGTCACTGATTTCAAAAATTCACACAATGCTCCTCATAAATTCAATCTGTTTTTGATTACTTGAAACTTCTTTCAAGTGGCTATCATCCGCAGGAGTAACAAAATAAAAGGATCAAAAATTCTTACACTACATTCCTCTTGGTCCATAGAAAGTCTTTGTACACATGGGCTTTGAATCGATCATAATTAAATAATTCAGATTTATAATTGTAGGTTGATTTGACATCTTCTCTATTAGTTCTTTTTGTTTGCGGCTGAAAAAAAATACATTTAACGATGTAAATATTAACATTATAGGATGAATTTTCTTCTTACATTATGAATTAAATTAAAATTCTATTACATATTACTATTACTAACACTCTTTTTATTGACTAACCCAACTGCATACTTTTTATATGTTTTAAGTGTGTACAGATACATATTTTAATGGCAGAGCATTGCGTGAGATAGCTGGAATATTTAATAGAAGATGAAACTTCAGTTAGGTGCCTATAAATATAAACTATGACATCGACCCTACACAAATGTTGACTCATAGCAATATATAGTACGTATAAAAGAGAGTCAAAAGAATAAATAAAAACAACAATAAAACTCAGTTTGTCATAAATGCTGATATAAACGCAGGACAGGACAGTTTTTTTTTTCAACCGCGCCAGATCTACAAGCGTCGGATAGGCACTTGTGGTTTAGTACTGCCCTGCCCAGCGTCACCTGCGTCTAACTAGAATCGATTTTGATGGACATTGTATATTCTCTTCCATTTTACTCCTAGATAAAGGAGTAAGTCATAAAGGAGTAAGCTGAAGATTTTTTGGTTCATCAAATAAAAAATTAATTTAAGGCAGGATTACACGCTACGATAAATCGTGAAGATTTGCTTATAACAATTTATTGTTATAAATAAATCGAAACTGTGAGTACTGATTACACGCTACGATAAATNCATAAAGGAGTAAGCTGAAGATTTTTTGGTTCATCAAATAAAAAATTAATTTAAGGCAGGATTACACGCTACGATAAATCGTGAAGATTTGCTTATAACAATTTATTGTTATAAATAAATCGAAACTGTGAGTACTGATTACACGCTACGATAAATTGTGACGCACACAATTAACCTGTTTATTTGTTGTGTGAAATCGATCCGAAACGCTTTTATAATTATGTGTGAACGTAGTATTAGTATGCGTTATTGGTTCAGCGAGACAAGTGAAAAAGTCGCCAAGATCAAGAATAAAGTGTTGCCACATTGTAGCGACCGATGCCTACAACTATTTACTTGTTCCAACTTGTTGTTACGATTCAGAGAAATTGCACCAACAATCCAGTCCAATTCCAACTCCAATAAATCGCTACAATTTTCTGTTTACACGCAACGATAAATCGTGACGATTACATTATTTAGATAAATTGTCGTAGCGTGTAATCCTGCCTTACAACCTATGCTGAATTTAAAATTTCTTGAACAATTCCAAATGACCTTTCATATAAGATTTTATTGGATGTTATAGGTCAATATCTAACCGAGTTGTAGTCTTTTTAAATTTTCAATATTTTGAAACTTTCTTAATGCTATTGGTGTCAATAGCGCCCCCACCACCCCTGCTGAAATATGAGCTTACCGAAACCGAAGGTAACGGAAGCTATGTGATCGTTCTGAAGAACGAGCTATTTTTATGCCTCCAATTTCAAAAATTCCAAGACAGAAATCCGTTATTCAGATAACAGGAAACATTTTCGGTTGTAATTAACAAAATACAACAGTGAGCTTATTGAATATATTATTTTATCATCCCCACTCCATCTGTCTATCTGTCTCAGAATGTCTAACAAAGAGGGAAAAATGATGAGGGGGTGTGGCCAGGTACAATTTTCCATCCCCCCCCCCTTAAACAAACAAGGGCGTGCTTCTAGAATCAAGATCATTTATCCACAGAATTGTGTAGAAACCATCTATTAAACAATGCACTTGCCTATTAGTATCTTGAAATCCTTATATGTTCAGAGGAATCAAACATACTTCAGCTCCTGATATCAAATATATATAATGTAATAATATTATAGTGAATATATAACAAATGTTTTATTACTTCAGTTGGATTGAATATCGTTTGATCCTCAGTTTGGGCTGTACAAAGAAATTTGAATACATCTTCTAAATTTGTACAACCATATTGGTCCATTAATGTATTTGAATTTCCCTCCTTCAATATTCTTCCGTCTCTCATGAAACCTATCTAAAAAAAACAACAATAATAATAATTATAATATTATATAAATGTATAAATAAATAATAAAATAAATTAGTCAAATAATCTCAACCTATGTGTGTATGTATAGGTGTGTGTACATTTGTGAGTATGTGTGTGTTTGTGTTCTTTATACTAATCTACATTTTTAGTCCGACCTCGATGAAAATTTGCACACTTGACCTTCGAAGCAAGGGTAAAATCAACGTCTAAATGAATTTTCAAAATTTNCATTAATGTATTTGAATTTCCCTCCTTCAATACTCTTCCGTCTCTCATGAAACCTATCTTAAAAAAACAACAATAATAATAATTATAATATTATATAAATGTATAAATAAATAATAAAATAAATTAGTCAAATAATCTCAAGCTATGTGTGTATGTATAGGTGTGTGTACATTTGTGAGTATGTGTGTGTTTGTGTTCTTTATACTAATCTACATTTTTAGTCCGACCTCGATGAAAATTTGCACACTTGACCTTCGAAGCAAGGGTAAAATCAACGTCTAAATGAATTTTCAAAATTTAAATTATGGTGCACATGGGTACAGGGTACAATTAATGAATAACCTTCATGATGCATATCGTTGAAAAGCTCTTTAAGAGTACAGTAATTGTTCTTATGTAAACTTTTGTCATACTTTCATTTAGGAGGGGGATAAAATATAAATATAGGTATATCTTAAATAAAAATAAGAGTATCTATATGAGAGTATGTCTCTTTTACAAATCTACATTTTTTATCCAAATTTGATGAATATTTACACACTTTTCCTTCAAAACAAGGTGAAGGCCACTGCCAACATGAGATTATGAAATCAAAATTTTGGTACACAGGTGTACGGGGTTCAAATGTTAAAGTAATGGATACCCTTCATGATGAATATCGTTAAAAAGCTCTTTAAGAGATATTTGTCATATTTTCATTTATGAGGGGGGGGGGGGG